>JAVQJF010122817.1:0-50617 GCA_036023855.1 Gadopsis marmoratus | reverse complement strand
CCCCCCCCCCCCCCCTCCACCCACCCAGACATTTACTGTAGCAAGTGAGATTGATGTTTGACACAGGTGCCGCTGCCATTAAGGAGTCAAGCCAAAGAGCGTTGCTACTCGGCAACCTCTGTCTATTCATCCCTATTTGGCAAATCAAGCAAGTGTCAAGACGTTTTGTAACACTGCTATACATCTCAGTCTCAGTCTGTCTGTCTCCGTTGCACATTATCAGTAAAGAAGATGCCAGCAACTTGAATGGAATCAGCTCAGTCTCTGAAGGTTCACACCATGACCACAAGGTGGAGCAAAGATAGATACAGTAAGTCTAGGCATACTGTTTGGTTGGTTCATTAATATGGGGTTGGCAGATCCTTTGACTTTTAGATTAGATCTTTTAAAACAATTAACAGTTTTTTTCAGTCTACTTTCAATCTGTTTTTTTTTTTTTGCCTACTCTTGATGATTTATATTAAATATGTAAAATAGGAAATATGTTCGGGCAGTTGCTGTTTTTTTTTTTTAAACAGGCCATTTTGACATTTATCTGCTGACGGCCTGCTCAGATTGGTAGTCCAATGTTTAACCCATAATCTACACAGATGCTACAGCAACAGTTGAATGGCTTGTACAGAAGACAGTAAACCAGTACGGCATTGTATTTCACAAGAGCACTAAACCCTGACTCTAACCAGAAATATTAGAAATTAAGACAAAATCTATGTAATCTAATCTATGTTTAAGACTTTTGTAATCATTGCCTTTCATCTCTTTGTAAGATTTTAACACGTTTAAAGTATGTTGCTGCCCTCTACAGGAAATAAAAATATCTGCTCTATTAACATGCAAGATGTCAGCAGGTCTCTCGGCATCATGGTCATAATAACTACTTTCTGCCATGTCACATCTTGTAATGATGTAATTAGAAATGATTTCACTAAACTGAGAGTTAAAATAGTGTGATACAAATATATTTTTTAATACAATAAAAGAACAGTTAATGGGGAGGACCAAAAACCTACAGACTGCAACAATGGTAAATTGTGCACAGGGGACAAACAAAGCTGTATATCGAGGCTCGGTTAATGACAGTTCCCAAAATGTACAAAGAGAAATGTTTTGGAACTGACTCTTGAAACATCCAGATGGTTTTCAACAAAGTGCGAGTGGTTAAATGATCTAATTAATTATTTGACAATAACCAATCACATAACTAGCGACCACTTCATCCTACCAGGGACCTTCCAGAAGTGTAATTGTACTGTAAAGCCATCCCAGCAAAGGTACAGTATTAAAATTTAAGCAAATCTCATTTCTGTCTACTGATATTAGACAATAGTTCAACTGCTGCAGACACGTCAGCGCTGATAAAGAAATGGAACAATTGTTAATGCATCAGCTACGAGCACAGTCGTCGTGACCCTCAGCTATAATTCCCAGTCAACCAAAGTTTGTGGAGAGTTGAATAATGTTTAGCATTCACATTTGACCTTTTAAAAATGTTTTATAGGTACAATCTCAAAGAGAAGCATTGAAGCACCAAAGTATATAAAAGAAAACAAAAAGAAAACAGCATCCGGAACCTTATTACAGGAATCAAAGGCATTAAAATATCCAGGCGTTTCTCCCTGAATTTAGTTTCTTGGAAATCTTACGCTGATGTTCAACAATATGTTTGACAAGTGACTGTGCCATGTCACTTAAGACTCAGCTGGAAGGAGAAAGAAACACTATATCAGAACATGTTCCTTGGCTTCGTACACGTTTTCCAAAATGCTTCAGAGGACCGCAAACTGATTATTTTCAGTGGCATGAATCCTCAGTGTACAGTGTACTCTCCAGTGTCTTTCGACCTAATTAGTCATTTTGAATTCTTGTCTCAGTGACGGACACTTGTATGGGACAAGATAAGTTGCCTTATTTACACAATGTCTGGAAAACACACTTTTCGTGGACTGGATAATATGCCACAGCTCACTTGTCTCAGTCACTGTCTGAGGATTCGCCGGAGCTGGATGAGGAAGAGGATTCATGTTTCCGCTTCTTCTGTTTCTTTTTGTGATTCTTTCCGTGTTCCCTTTTGTTCTTTTTGCTTTTCTTCTTGTGGCTTTTCAGTTTTTTCTTCTTCCGCCTCTCCTCTTCATCAGATGAAGAGCAGGACATGCTGCGTTTCTTTTTCTTCTTTGTGGTCTTCTCGTCACTCGATGAAGCAGATCTAGGGAGTAAAAAAAAAAAACATCGCTGAACGTCCACAAACCTGTCGATCAATAAACGCAAACAAACAAAGCCAAATCTGTTTGGTTTTTTTTAAAACAAAATTTATTTTGTTGCCCAAACTAAATCACTGAAAATTATTTACATGGCCTGCACAGAAATGTATTCCTACTCAACTTTAAATATGAGTCAAGTATTATCAGTAAAATAATTTACTAGTTTTAATATATCTACTCATCTTTATATGCGTTTCCATTGTCAAGACTATACGAGTATAAAAAGGTAATGTTTAGGGTCCGTGTGGACAAAAGAACAGAAAAATTGCAAGGTAAGAAAAAAAGCTACCTCTTTCTTGACATTCCGTCTCTGCTCTTCTTCTGTTTGTGCCTCTTCTTTCTATCATCGTCATGGGAACCTGCACAGAGTTGCAGACGGAACAGTCAAGACACTTTTTACAGGTATAGTAGCTGCTCATAAGATTAAAAAGGGAAAGAAACACAACGTCTATAAAATCTGAAGAAAAAAAAAACGTCTAAAAGCAGCAACAGTGAGACTTCAACAACTTGCAAATCTGCTGCCGCTCACCTACGTGCCATCACCAAAATCCACCTGATGGGTTCCAAAATCCACAGAATTTACTTTGTCTTTTGACACACTATGCAAGACCCACCTTAGCCTAAAATCACAAAGTGAGGCTGTGTCAAAGGAAAATGTATCTCATCCCGACTAACTGTCAACCCACTGATTTAACATATTTCCCCAAATGAAAGTCTTGCGTTGTCTAGCTCTGCTCAAAGAATTAAACTTCAGAGCAGAACAGAAACTGTATCCCGCATCAGCGGTGCCATAAGTACTTCTCCTGTCTACGTAAACGTCCGTTAGGTATGTTGACACACACTGTCGTGGCAGCACTGATCTGAAAACCCTTAAGGGCAGCGTAGGTTTTACCTCTGCGGTGCTGCCCACGTCGCCCCAGCTTCTCGGTGCGCTGACCTGCAGCTACTTCTTCTTCTTCGCTCTCCTCACTGCTGGTGCTGCTCACATCCAGGACGATGTCCTTCTGGGGGTCAACTCTGACAAAGTTTCGGCACTCAAAGGTCAAGTGGCCCGCTGGGGAAAAAAATGAACGTTCCAAGAGAGAATGGACGAGCCACTTTGGACAATCTTACTGGTTTTGAATTACAGCCCTGAACCCTTTCCAGCTGCTATGAGGAAATGCTAAATCAGTATATAGACTCACTATCAGCGTCGGTATTTCAGGATATCGCTCAGTGAAACTTTACACAGACTCTTAAGAAGCCTACATTTATCCAGGTTAATAAAGGGGACTAACAGCAGTAAATCTGACCTTGATGGTCACAGCTTTACTTACGATATCCACATTTCTTGCACCCAGCTCTGATGTTGTCCTTATTAGGTCCTGAGAGATAATAAAAAAGGTTCTCTTAGTGTGTGAATACATGCACACACGAATAACAAGACTTTGTACTTCAGCTAAATAACTTCCATTAGCGTGTCAACGTCATTGCTAAATAAACGCACCTCTGCTGCTACAAGCGACGGCAAACGAAAACTATTACGGCTAACTGACGTTAATGTTAGCTAAACGTCGTTCTGGCACATAAACCGCCACTTCGGGTATATTACAGCACCACAGACGTAGGATAATTTAGAAACGGATTCTCGTGTGAGGTGAAAGATGCCGTAAACGGGCGGCGTCGATTATCGAAGGGTCGTTTGGTCCGTTAGCCGAACTTTAGCACCGCTTTGCTAAAAAACCGCGTCGCTACGCTGGTCGTCGTTAGATCACCAGCGTACGTTACATCTAAAAGCGTAAACTTACGTACAGAATCTGCCACCTACCCGGATCTGCCATTGTAGCTTAACACGACAAAAGCCGAGAAAGTCTGTAACCTATAGGTGTTGATCTGCGAGCCAAAACCTCCACGAGTCTTCACTCAAAATACCGCCGGCCGGAAACATTTGTTCTAGAAACGACTGGGTTCCGCCTTCTTCCCCCCATTTCACTGGCGGTTGGCGAACCAAATAATTGGCGCATTACCGCCACCAGCTGGACTGGATGGCACTGGTGTAAATGATTTGCGCCTCAACAACAGCGTCTCAAATACATTTTTAGCCAGTTTAGAAGAATTCACATATCAAAATAATCAACAATTGGCTAAAACAAACTTGACCTGAGAGCCATTCTTTTGAATCTCTTTGTTGAATCTATGTTTTGTAGCCTATTTATAAGTCATGTTCATTGAAAAGGCAAAAATGCTACATTCACTCTTATGTTTATATTTGTATGAATAATTAATAGGCTACTGCTATCTGAATAACTCTTTTATTACTTGGTGGTGTATTTCCAATGTTAATATTTTTTATTTGTGGGCGTTAAGGTGACACATGGGCATAGGTTCCCATATAGAGTGGAGAAATGTCTGCCAAAAATTTGACACTATCCCATAGCGAGTGTTCATTCAAATCAGCGTTGTCTGCGCTTCCTGAAATGCCCCGATCCTGAGTAATTCCAAGCTTGATTGCTTCCTCAGCAGAGCCATTTGTGGTTTGTTAGGGGTTAATTGAAGGCAGCCAGAGTCAGACTGGCAGATGGAAAATGTCGACAGATGCGGGGTCCCCAGACATGCCCTCATCATCATGTCTGTGACTGTGACACACACAAACACACAGGCGCACACGCGATCTCAATTGGGGTCTTTTGATCATGCCATCTGTCTCGGTGACCGGTCTGCCAGAATGAATACTGTAATTCATTTTGTTTACAATAAGCACTGACATTATTACAGTCAGTGTTACCCAAACCGATGCCTCATGATAAGCAGCCTCACAGCCCTGCAGTTCCACTCAACCAGAGGACTTTGATCCACTGCACCTCACCTTTTTTCCACCTCACCTCCCGTGCCTAAAAACACATGACTCCTTACTCTGTTTTAGATATGCTCTATTTCCAGCCACTGACCAGATGCACCCACACTTTTTGTCATGAGTTTCATTATCAGAATCCTAGAATATTGAGCAGGTTTTGTTGCAGAGGTGATATTTTTGCATTGAAGCATGATTTAAATGGGAACTTTTGTGAACCTTTTTCCAACTTCAATTTTCAGTCAAAATTATTGTGATTCCTTTGTACATTTTAGCACAGTACCTTGTGTCATCTGAACATTTTGCATTACAGTGTTCATCTTAAGTAAAGGAATCGCAATAATTTTGACCGAAAATTGAAAAAAGAAATGCACCTCTGCAACAAAACCTGCTCAGTATTCTGAGTAACTTCAGTTACTCATATCTTAAACATAGGTTATTTAAGAAGGCTAAGATACAGTGCTTTATCTCTGTCAGTTTCTGACCCTGCCTTGGGTGAGACCTTGGGCGAGAGACTGAAACAAAGAGTGTTTGTCAGGAACCTGTGCAGCTATATGCTGCATGGTAGACTTCCTCGCTGTAAAGAAATGTCAAATTCACCGTTCTGCCACTGGAAGGTGCAAAGAACACTTAGAAGCAAGACCTTTGAGAGACAGCCTTTGTAAAACAAATAATTTACTATACTTGAATGGAAAAGGCTGCAACTGCTGTGGCACTACAGAGAATAAAGGCAGGATAGATACAAAAACGACAAATGACACAATATCACTTGTGCTTCACGGCATCTAGGTTTCAAGCCCAAGACTTAAAACTGCATAATACACACTCAGTAGTTAACAACATTTAAATTTACATTAGTCACTGGTGTGTCTACGCCAACACTGGAAGAAATGGGTACCACCAGTCTAAGAGGGATGAGGGCTAGTACTTTACCATATGTATCATATTACTTTCACTTAACTACACATTAATATGGTTGTGCTCAGTCTTCCTCTTTTTATCTGCAGTATCTGTGAGTGACTGAAGAGTTGACTTTGTTTTTATTGTTTCTATGGATGCATCGAACAAAACACAACTAACTAACTGTCAAAATGAGATACATCCATCTAGTTTGTGGGAATCTTTCTTGATTGATGCTGGACGTGAAAGTGTTGCATTCAAAGAACTTCCAGTAACACCAGTTATATTGATGCTGCAGACAGAGATTCTTCGTCAAGAACAACACATCCTTCTTAGCTACACAACAGCTGAGGTGAGACATTGACATTATTGAACAAGAAACACAACATAGAAATGCTTAAAAGCAATCAACAAAATGACAGTAATAGGTAAATGTGCAGAAACAGAAGGGTCATGATCAAGCTGGTTTTCATTCCTTGATGGGATTCATGAAATGAACTGAGGTGAATCATGGCCTTTATATACTACCACGCTCAGCTCATTGCAAAATGGCTTTTATTACGTTTTGGCAACGTGATTATGGGCAAAGTTGAAAACAAAAGATTGAAACAATCTGTACTCCACTGGGACGTTTCACAGTCAATTAAATCTAAAATGTATTAAAATGTTTGCCAGCTTTTGCATTCATTCAGATTAATTATTCAGATCTTTTTGCCACAAACACACGTCACAGGCTTCAAACAGCGGCCTCACACAAAGTACTCTGGTGGTTCCTCAAAACCTTTCCCAGCCTGAATGTTGTTGTCACCCAGTTGTTACCCCAACAAGCATCTGGAGAATTGGGCTGGAGGCACGGGATGTTTAGGTATGAGGGACTTTTTCCCAAAGAAATAAAAAAGCAACAAGTTGAAACCTTTCGTGCTCATTCATCTACACCAATTAACTTTTTTTTTTATCAAAAAGAAGCAAAGCTCCCATAAATGTTTCACAAAACAAGACTAAGCATTTACAGAAATGCTAGTGGCTCAAGTTAAATCCTAAAACATCTTAGTTTACAATGGTAGCATGCTAACATTTGATAATTTGCACTAAACACGAACTACAGCTTAGGATGATGGGAAGGAATGTCGTTAGCTTTGCACGTATTTGGCCATAAAACAAAGTATTGGACAAATTAAAAAAAATGACCTGATCATGGTATAAGATAAATAGTTACTATAATTCATGCTGATGGGGACATTAATGTGTGTATCAAATATTACAGCACTCCATCCAGCGGTTGTCGAGACATTTCATTCAAAACCAAAAATGTGAACCTCATGGATGTGCCAGAGGAAACATCTGGGGATCACCTTCGAGTCATGCTTTGAGGAGTATGAATGGCTCTACAAAAGTACATTTCGAGATTTTGGGAAGTCCTCAGAGAGAGTGATGCCCTTTCTGGGACTGCAGGTGTGTAATGGGTGCTGAGGGTAGCAGATACAGATTTAACAAACATTCAGAAAACAGACAACAATAACGCGAGGACAGCTATATGTTGCCTCAGTAACCTTTATTCTGGATAAGAAAAGGCTGAGACCTCTTCACTAAACATTTCTTTTGTAACTTGGTAGATGAAAATGCAAGTGAAGACTGTGCTAGAGACACAGAAAAAGGTCACTGATGATGAAGACCAGTGAATTACACATATTATCTTTAGTGCTTGCAGTCTACTGGGTGGTCCACAAGAATTGTCAGCCCCATGCCTTATTGTTAATCCATGCATGAGTGTGTGACCTGAAAGCATAAATTGTAAATGCACACGAATACCTCAAAACCAGTTGAATGAAAGAAGCTGTCCGCCTCACAGCAGTTCTCCTTGCGCTGCTAACAGGCCCTGTCTGGTCAGCACCTGGCGGACACTGAGGACACTGCGGAGGATGTTTTTGGACAGAGGCCTGCCTAGGAAAATAAACCTACGTCTGACCTCAAGCGCCAGTCGCGGAGTCTCCCGACCTCACCACCTGACACAATGTTCCTCCCACAAACACGAGCATCACGCCTGGGTGGCCATGCAGGAGAGGGGAACTCTCTCGGGTGCCCTTTCAGAAGGGAAAACAAAACCCATGAGGAAGAAAAGGCAAGACTCTGATTTCATGCCGTTCCACCACACTGGTTGGACGCCTTGATTAATAAACCTCTTGGTCCTCATGTACGTTGACTCAGGTTAAAATGAAAATAGTTTTGGGAATCATTTTGCACATTGTTCTTTGGCAACTGCTAGGCTGTTTCTTGTGTTTCTGCATGGTCTAGTCCAAGGTCTTGCCAGGTGAGGCAAATAGAAGCTAGAATTGATTTATTTTGAATGATACTTCTGCAGTTGGAGTGCAGTTTCTCTCCCTCACTCCCTCTGTCCTCCCACCTCCCTTTCTTGCTCCTGGCTTTCTCTTTCTCCCTCCCCGAATCTTTCTGTGCATGCGTGATGGCTTCTGTAATGAGGGCTCTTTGATGTGGAGGAAATCCAGGGTAAGCATACTGCTTAGTTGAGTGGGAGGCGAGGAATGCAAGGCAGGTACACCACGGTTGTCTTGTTTTCTCCCATCAGACCATGCTTGACCATCCTGAATATGAATGGATCTCTCTGGATTTCCACGGCTTCTTGCATAATCCTGCCTGGTTTTCAATCAACATTTAGCTCATTAGAACAATTTCATAATCACATGTCTGTCTTCGTAATGTACAACAACTACACACGCTTATTTCCCTGCATTCTTTAAACCCTTTGTCCCACTTTGACTCCTCTGAAACCAAATCACACATTTCCTGCAGCAAACTACAAAGCCTTAACCTGTGTGAGCTGCTGACAGACATGTGTCCACAAAGGACCAAGAGGGAAAACCACTTTGATTTGATGCATTGTGGAGGAAAAAGATGGGCAGTGTGGGGAGGGAAATGGGCCCACTCTCTGATTTGATGGATATTTCTGACGCAAACTGGTAAAAAGGTGAGTGCTGCTGCTGGTGGTGCAGATACTGTATTTGTGTGTGTGTGTGTGTCCAAATAGGTGTGTTCCCCCTCTCCTTTTCCACATCTGTCTCAAAGGATACAAGCCAAGGCTACAAAATGGTAGTAGTGGAAGGAAAATAACTTTTTTGTTTTCCTTCAATCATTTATGACATCTCTGGATCCCTCGGATGTGAGGAACTTCGCACGCCATTGTTGCAGAACGAGGTATAAACAGCAGACTGTAGTCGCTAGGCATTTGGAGACCCAAGAAAGCATCGGAGGTGAAAGACACAGAAGAGGAGCAAGAAGGGGAAAGCATAGAAAACTATAACAGTGTTGGCGAAAGAGAAATAAGTCTGACAGCTGAAGAGGTTTTAAGGCTCAGAGGCGAGATGATACTGTTGATAAGCTTACTTCTCTTCACTGGATGTGGCTGCGCAGGTGAGTCAGAATTTTATTTATGTGATGTTGCTAAGAGAGCAAGAACAAGGGCGAAGGTTAGCAAACCAACAGCCATAAGCAATTACTGGATGTGGGCACCATGTGAGCATGAAAGCATTTTTTTATGGCATGATGTCATAAAACTGGTGCTATACGTCTGCATATGGTTTTACTGCAATTTACTTTTTTCCATGTAACAGCTTTTAGGTCTGAAGTCAGACATAACAAACCATGGACAATTATAACACATCACAGAGAGGCAGGCAACACACATGCATGCACACACACACACACACACACACACACACAGACTTTTTGATGTTGAGGTAGCAATCTCTTACCATAGCTGCAGTGAGCTGTCTTGAGGCGGGACATGGGTCTCTCCGTACTTCACTTCTAATTGTCCCCCAGTTGAGTTGTATGCCAGCAGTAAAACCTTTTATGACTGGCCTTCCAACTGTTCTGAGATGGGACCTCAGTTACCAACACTTCACATGAAACAGGAGATACATCATTTATGGTACCTATGTTTTATGGTACCTATGTTTTATTTTTCTTAACTGCATTTCTGTTTTATGGCATTCTATTCTGTAAAGCACTTGGTGCATTTAATATCTTTGTTGTAAAGCACTATGAACTGCATTTCTTGTATGAAAGGTGCTATATAAATAAAGTTTACTATTATTATTATTATTATTACTTTAATTGATCCAGATATATTCTTCATCCGTCTTGTGGATGTCACTGTACGAGTGTGTGTTTGAGGGAAGGGGGGGGGGGTCATATTTGTGACGAGGCCAAAATAGATCACAGGTATCATTGCCGAGTTTAATTCTCCACCATTGCTGTCTCTGGTTTTATTCTGTTTTAGAGCTGGCAGTCTCTCTGTCTCTTCAGTCCTTTTATTTCCCTACTGGATTTCTGACTCTTTCCCTTCTTTACAGTAAGATACCATCTCAAGTATCTACAACTTTCAACAATATCATTGGCCCAATCTCTCTCTCTCCTATCTTTGTCATCCCATAAATTCCTTTTAAAAGCCATCTTTTAAAAGTCAGGGAAAAGGATTTGGCTCTTTCTTTGAAATCGTGGCTGTGTGGTCTGGCACCACCCACATGTATATCCTTGCTTTGACAACCTGAACCTTAACATTTCCTTCCACGAGTTGTAATCTAGATGCAAAGACGGGCTAACCACTGTAATTTACAAAATCTATAGGTTAAAGGAGTTCTGCATGTCAAGAGAAGAGGGGAACAAAGGGGAGTATAACATTTGCAATTTCCTTTTAGGGGGCTTCTGATGCAAGTTCCAGATGCTGCGAGAGTTCTTGTGTGTGTGAATAGGTATGTGTGTAGCTGTAAAACAATATTTACTTTACACTTTAAAAAAGTGTAACCCTACAGGGCAACTCCTGAAAGGAACTTCTTCATAAGAAGCCATGAATCCCAAGGCACTTCACTGTATATGGATGTTCTTCCATATTTGTGGCAACATTTTTAAATGGGTGGGTGTTATTCCTTTACGGCATCATTGTCACATGTTTTCTATTACAGTAGATAAAGACAGAGTAGATTTTCAGTAAGGAACTCCGTGCAAATTGTGTCTGTGAATCCAACCAAAGAACTTGAGATTCTGTTCAGAAAAGGAGGCGGTGGATTGGATTCAACAAATGTAAAACAATGCACAGCCTCTCTCACCATTTGGTGATGAGGCTTTTATGTGATTTTTAAAAACAAGAGCATCACCTGAGAAAAACAAACAGCAAAACAGAAGGAACAACATCCTGTAGTATGTAAGTAAGGAAGTATAGATTTTCGCCCCCCAAGGAGAAATATTCACCATCAATGTAATATAAAGCAATAAATGTCGTAGTTTTAAAACAAATATGTTTTTTTTTAGACTCATGAAAAGGTGCTTGTTTTGGTCAGAAGTCTGATGAAGACCCCCGCCCCTCACTGTATGGTTTCCTCTGCTTCGTGATCTCAGTGCTGGTCGCCATCTGTTAACTATAAATATCCTGTATACACTTGCTCTCCATCAGAGGCCAGGAGGAAAAAAAAAAATATATATATATATATACACAGTATATTTTACCAGCAAATATCTCCTTATCGCTCCTGCATGCAGTGCGTGATTAATTCCAAGGAGTTACTAGTAGTCACGAATGATTTGCTTGGGGGAATAAAAAGATGGAATGTGTTTTGCCGGTCAACAGGAAAGGTAGATGTCTACCCCTTGAAGGTAATACAAACGTAAACAAGTAATTGTGTCATGGGAGTGCGAAGTAGCAGAGGCAGGGAAAGGACCCAAATGCAGACAGCACAGGCAGACTGGAGCTGCTGAACGATTTATTTGTAGAAATGAGCTTACATGCGAGTAATGCAGGAAGACAGGCAACAGCAGGTAAATCCAAACAAAAGCACGAAGAACCAGAGATGTAAACAGAATGAAGCAACAAAGGACAGGAGCCGGTATATAGCGGATATATAGACCATATAAGGGACTAACGAGGGAATCAGGGGCAGGTGAACACTGGCGGGAAAACAACAAAGACAGGAAGTCAATTAGAACATACACACTAGAGCATAGACTACCAAAATAAGACAGGAAATGAAACAAGCGCATACAACGGGATGTTACAAAATGCAGTTTTTAATACATAGTAGATCAAGTTAGAAATATTATGTATTACCTCTGAATATAAGACTGGATTAATAGTATGGCTTTAATTTTAGATACTGAATGTTACACATCAGAAATTGATTCTATTACTGAATGCAGTTGGGATTAGATTTTGTAAGCGGTGCCTTGCTTTGTTTATATTTCTCTTCTAAATTCCCAGGCCTTGATCGCATTCCCACAGGCATTCCATATAATTGCTTGCCATGTAATCAGCCAACAAAAGAAACTAAGCACCTCTTGGTGGACGGATGACACACGCTGAGACCTACAACAGCCACCAGGTGTTTACACTTGTCTTGCAGGAAACTAATTTGACTTTCCCAACATAAGTTAGACTTTCTCTCAGGGGCAAACCCATAACAAATGGACAGACAGACATGCCTCCATAAGGTTTCCTGCTCTTTGCACATTGCCGCTGGTAATTCCACTTCATGTGGTGTGGGCCACGTCATGTGAGGCCTCTTTACACAGATTGCTGCTATGGTTTTATTGCAGTCTTGATTAGGTACATGTGACTAACTGCAAACCCCTGTTGGCAACGGGTGAGCAGTCGACAGAAAGGCCTTCCAGAGCTCTGAATTGTAACGAGATTCAGCCTCGCAGGTTCACAAGGCAAGGGTCGTTCACCGGGAATTTGATTCTTCTGGCTGTGTGGAACAAAGTTGGCCCAACTCACTTCATTTCACAGTTGCGTTTGCGTTGAAGAGAGAAATTTTCATTCTGCAGGCGGTCTCCACTACCTCACAGAAGAAAAATGCTAACCCTGCTTCACTTCCCACGGAAAAACCAGCCAAGTTGACTTGGTGAGCAAGGGAAAATATTGGGGTGATTCAAATGCAAAAATTCAGAGGGGGCGGGGGGAGAATGGAAATATGACCATTTTCCTGAAATGAAAAGCAGAGCACATCAAGACTCAATCATGATATTCTCAAGAATAGGCTGGACCTCATTCTTTTTCCTCCCTTGGACTGTTTTTCCAGGGGATGGAGGGGAAGAAATGGAAAGAGACACGGTTATGATTTGTATCATGATGGATGCCAACAAAAATTGAGTTGTCATTTTTTTTTCTCTCCCTGTTAAAAGGACTGCTGCATACAAAGAGCCATTATACATTTACCACATCAAAGGACCGTTCAAATTTCTATCATACACACTTCAGAGTGGGGGGAGCCAGGGAAGAGGGACAACTTAAAACAATAAAATGGGGGTGGTGCATTTTGAGGAATCAAAGTGAGTGGTGGGGCTGGGATGCTACAGTGCTCTTGTGTGGTCCCAGCTTCTGTCTCTTTTTATTTCTCTCTCTCTCTCTCCTCTGGCTCTTCCTCCTTCTCTCACATTTTCTCTCCCCTCTTTTGTGGCTCTAAGCCTATGAGCTGGCATTGGCCCTTCCTTTCTACACACCCAGTGGGGCTTTAAAAAGGCAGGGCTGGAGGTCTTAGCAGCCACACGCACTCTCTGCCTGCACCTCTGAGCTTGGGTCTCGGTGTGCTGCTCTGAAGAGACTGGCTGTGTCAACCTCTCCAGCCTCCAGGTCGCTTGGATTAAAGATGCGGACACCACATCACAGGGCCCTCGATCTCCTGCTCATCCTTCTGGGCCCCATACTGTTGGCTGTGGGTCGGGTCGCTATGCAGAGCCAAGGTGAGGAGACGACAGAGTTATTATTGCTGCCTGCGGTTGGGATATTAGTAGCACATTGTGGGCAGACAAATGGACGCTCAGGGAGACTGAAGCAGGTAACCTCAACCTGGGAAAGGGCGAGCGTGTGAGGACAGACTGTGCTTGAGGACTTGGTTGATCAGCACAAAGTCAGGTGTGTAGGTGTAATGGGGAGTCTGTGTTAGTGTAAATGCACAAAAGCATGTGTGAGTATATTTTTGCCTGTGTCTACCTGTTTATGTAAAATGTGGGATGGACTGTTTGTCTTTCCGTTGTTTTGGTGTGTGGCCGGAGGAATGTTCCTTTTCGACTTCCTTCACTGTACGACTCTGTGGGCATGAATGGACAGAAACCAAAGTGTCCTCTTGGCAGTTTTTGTCATTTCTGACACCTCTTGGGAAACCTCCTCGCTTGCCTAACTCAAGGCCAAATATAATTGTAAGTGTCAGACAAAGGCACAGAGGGATGCGTGAGACACTTAACTTAAAGTTAAGTTCTGGAGCTTTATCATTCCACACATGCAAACCGCAGTCAATATAGCACACATTCCTGATTCTCCACCTGCGACATCCACTCATATCCATTCACACTCCCCACACACCGATCTCATTCTCTGTATGTATGCGTGTTTCCACGGAGCAGCACTGTACAAACTTGAGAAGGAGCCAGCCTATTGGGATGCTCAGGCCAGGGCAACACTGGATGCTGCGCTGAAACTCCACCCTCGGAACCACCAGGCCAAGAACATCATCCTGTTCCTCGGCGACGGTAGGTCTTGCTACCTGTGCTAATCTATACCAGCAAAATGTTTCTGTTCAAACGTGGTTGACGTTTGAACAGAAATAGCTGCCGCTTTCAGCAGCAATGACGAAAAAATCTCTATGTAGTGCAAGACAATGCTCAAGTGTGTTCAGTTAGCCTACGGTATGTTTGCTGTGCTCGGAATGGCTTGAGGGAAAGTGGCTTGGACAGCCGACTCTGTGGTAGGGGAGGCATGTGTCTACATTTGTAAGAGCTGAGAAGCCAGTGATTGTAATAAAACTTCTTGGACAGCTTAGGTAATTTATTGCAAATGCATGAAATTGTTTACTTGGTCCAAGCAAACGTTTGGACTGAAGTAGAAAAGCAAAAGTAGTGTGACATTAATCTCTTTGACAGGATGAGTTATCAACAGCTGATTCCCTTTTTTTTGTTTTTTTTCTGGAGATGATTTTTCTCTAACCTTAACCACGTCGTTTTGGTTGTCGACAAAGGCTAATGTGAAAGGGTTAGGGTTAGTGAATATTGGGCTTACATTCGTCAGGTGGCAAGAAACACAACTTCAAAAGAATGCTAATGTTCAAAGGCACTGACTGTCACTAACTGCACCTATTTTGGTGTAGTATGACAACTTGTTGAATGACAATTACATTTGAGTTTTCTTGTAAGCAACAGTTATGTTCACATTCAGTTTTGCTAACCAAAACGCGAGTGCATTCTTCCTCACAAAGCATTTGAAAGGCTGATATTCTTTTTACATTTTATATTGTGAATTGTTTACATCCATGCTTTCTTGCTACCAGTCTTCTCCTTCACTGCCTTTGTTGGCACAGCGCTACATTTGCTGGCACCAGCTGGAAAGCGTGACAACTGCATGCATGTACTTACTACTTGTCAAACTTCCCAGGCTACCTCTTTTGAAGAGGCAATGTCACTTAGTGCAGAGGGGGGTCACCCTGAATATTCACTCCTTTAGCAGTGTGGTGTGTTATTCAGTGACGGTTCGACTATTGACAGTTGGGAAAGGATAGAACTTCATTGGAAGATCTTTCACATTAATTGTCACTTGTGTGGCATATTTACAGCTGGTGAAGCATGAGTACTTTTTGTAAGGGGAGCTGTTTAAAGGCGCAGAGATTTAAGAGTGTTTTTCCTGTTAACTACTAAAATATCTGGTTTAAATCAGACCTACGGAGTCACATTTCTGGGTGGTCGAGGCTGAGTTTTCTTTGTGCATCACTCCAGTAATGCCCTGCCCCAGAGCATGTTCTCAGTTTAATGACTGTGACGTTAGTGGGAGAGTTGAGTGCATCGCAGTGACATGGGCAGGGTAAAATGTGGTTTTCAAAGTCAGGGGTGAAATTCAATAGTGGAGCACAGAAAGAGATCAAACAGGCCCCTTAATTGTTTTTAGAAAATATGATCAAAAGGTACATACTGTATGAAATGATGTAATATATGCAATGGCCTTGACATGCTTTGAATTTGTTTACTTAGAGAGTTAGTGAGTCGCATGTTTTTCCTGCAATATGACAGTTGTAGTCTGAGCTTTTCAAACAAACACATTTGAATACAGAATTCAAAATTTAGATTTCTAAATCAGTGTTTTTTTTGTTGTTGTTGTTTTATAATGTCATTCACTCTGTCACATAGTGAAGCTGAAGAATATACAGACCATATTATTGACCTTAACCTGTCAATCATTGTCTCCCAGGGATGGGCGTGTCCACAGTGTCGGCAGCTCGAATCCTGCGAGGTCAGATGGAGGGAAGATCAGGGGAGGAGACAATGCTGGCCATGGACACCTTCCCATATGTGGCCCTGTCAAAGGTGGCAACACAACACTGTTGACCTGTACTTGTTGTTCATAAATCATCACCGTGGACGACAATGTAATTTGAAAGAACCAGCAGGGTTTCGTCATGTAATTTATACTGTTTTAGGAATGAATTCCCATTTCTCAGAATGACTGTCCTGTTGAGTGCATTTTTTTCATTCACTACATGCGCCATTTAAAGCTTCGCCACTTAAATACCACAATATTTTGTCATTTTCTTCTCTCCACTGTAGGTGCCTCCACATTGTTTTTTCATTAATCCTTTGGGATATAAATATACATATTCATAATTTTCAAGTAGGTTCCCGTACATGTAGGATTTCTAATGGCTGATTTGTAACTTTAAATGGGGGGGAAAAACGGCAAACAGTAATACAGACAAACAGTAAAAATGGCAGGGGGGGGAGTGAGTGGTTTAGAGTGTCCATTTTTCACATGCTTTGTTCTCTCAACATGTTGCATCTTGCCTCATACTGTCCCGCTTTGACTTAAGTACTCAAAGCTTTGTGTGAAAAGATTTTCAAGGGATTTTGATAAAGTCAGCACTTGACTGAAAAATGCTGACATTGTAGTAGAAAAAGTGAGACCATATTTAAAGTCGGATAAGTTGGATTCAGATTCCTGGCAGAGTAATCCCTCAATTATTGTACTAGTTTACAATCTGTGTTTTTGGTGTCTATCCTATAGTATAGAAAGGGAAATAATACTTTAAATATGTTTATTTCCTGTCTTTACTGATTGTGTTTCTACTCCACAGACATACAGTGTGGATAAGCAGGTGGCAGACAGTGCTAGCACGGCTACAGCCTACCACTGTGGGGTGAAAGCCAACGCTAAGACAGTAGGGCTCAGCGCTAACGCAGTGGCCTACGAGTGTAATACCACCTTCGGTAATGAGGTCTACTCAGTACTACGACGTGCTAAAGCACAAGGTAAAGTCACTAAATGGCATGGCTAAGTAGTGGGTGACTGTGAATTGGAAAGGTCAACTTAAATTACATTCTTCTCTCAAGACATGCAATAATCATATCTGCCTTGCAATAAGGTACGAGGAATAAAACAATCTTCTGATAAGAATGTTCCCTGCTACTTGAATTACAGTTCAATGTTCAGAATATGTCTAATCAAGAGATCAGATCAAATTGGCCGGCGTTCCCTTTTGTGCATGTGTGTCATACGGTTTATCAGTTGTGTGCAACGGTCTGTTTACGTGTCAAAGCATGGTTATGATTCATGTGAGGCATCATTAGTGTCCGTTATAAGAAATATTATACTCACTATGCAGCAAGATGTATGAGTTAGGCACAATAACACATGGCAAACCTATCTATAGTCTTTATGCATTTCTGTGTTATGTCAGTGCACTACATGGTAGGGTACCATAGATACAGTAGTACAGATACCTGGATGTTTTATGGGAAGGTTAATTGGCATTTTAATTGGATTATCGGCAACGAGACTGTCAATCACTGAAGGCATGAAAATGCAGAATATATGTAAAGAGCAGTGATTTTCATTCGTCACTATTCATTGCTGGGCTAATAAGCTCTTTTATAGAGCAATACATTATATGGTTAACTGGATCTTCTTTTGGCCCCTCCATGGACTCCCAAGTACTGAGCCAGAGTCCTTATTTCTTCCTCCAGAGCAGCTCCATGTCCGAGAACATTTCGATTATCCAATGTGCATGATTAAGGTCCCATTGTCATTCTTTTTTTGTTGTTGATAATTTGTACCAATATCACATAAAAACATCTTTTCACATTGTGTTCGGTTGCCTTAACGGTTTTACATTTGCTTTGGATGTGTCTCTGCGTTGTCTAGGTAAATCCGTAGGTGTAGTGACCACCACCCGGGTCCAGCATGCCTCTCCGGCCGCTGCTTATGCCCACTCTGTCAGCCGCAGTTGGTACAGCGACGCAGATCTTCCTTCCAGTGCGCGCAGACAGGGCTGTGTCGACATTGCAACCCAACTGGTCACCAACGTTGACATTGATGTATGTAAGAACAATTCTGTTTAGCACAAATATTTGATTAATTGGATCAAGTTCAATTTAAAAAAAATACGATACTGTAGCTTTCTGTACTTATCTTATATGGCTCACTGCACAAGTGAAACAGAGCAGAGTGTTTGGAAATAGTCTGCATGTGCTGTAATGCAACCTTGCAGTATATTTCTCAGAAGTAAATGATGGTTTTATTGGAATATGACCCATTTTATTTGTTATTTGGCAAGTGCATTGAGTGCACAATGACTTTGATCCTGTAGAATATAGGACTGAAAGAGAAGGTGCAGGGAAGGAAAAAAATACAAGAAAATGGCCTACGGCCATTTATATTTTCATTTAGTCCAGCTTAACAATATTCATATTCCTCATGTAATACAACCCTTTGGCAGTGAGAGGATATTGTTACAGTGTGTAGTATCCCACTGACCTTTGAGATATGAAAATGTACAACTGACTAAAAAGAAATATGAGTAAAAAGTTTGAAGTTATGAAACAGTTCTTGTTATATTGATGGCTGCTCACATTGCTATGATTTCTGTCTTGAATTTTTATGCACACTTTTTTTTATGCCTCACAAGTTTTATGCCTCACTGTTATAGCTTATTATTAATTGTTTGACTTTTGGTCTGTACACTGGTGTGCATCATTGGTCACACCAATGATGCACACATCTAATTTACACAGATAATTAGCATCTTTCTCCTCTATAATCTCAACCCACCTTAAAAGGCAACATACACATGAGCATACTCTACTCCTCCGGTTATTATCAGGACTCATGGAGCTTTTCTGGTTTAAATTCTAGCCATATAATCAAAGGGTTATTTACACATGAGATGTGAGGCGAATGAAGTTAAGTACCTGGTTGATAAGAAAACCAGCAGTTCTGTTAAACAGCACTCTATTGTTAGGGCAGTATAATGACCATCATAGGCTACCACTGTAAATATGATTCCATTCTGTCTGTTGTCCCTTTTTAAGGTGATTCTGGGGGGAGGCAGAATATACATGACACCAAAAGGCACTCCAGACCCCGAGTACCCTACCTCCAACTCCCGCAAGGGAGACCGCAAAGACAAGAGGAACCTCATTGACGTGTGGCTGAACGCCAAACCTGTAGGATTATTTAACATTGCCGTTGGATATTTCCATATATTTTAAGAATTGAGTCATAGATTCATATGTCCTCTGGTTTGTTTTTCAGAACAAGAAGTCCCACTACGTTTGGCACAGGAAGGAGTTTGACCAGATAAATGTTAAAACTACTGACCGGCTCATGGGTGGGTATAGATGTGTTAACACAGACAGATGCAGTACATATTTACTGCAGTATATAAAACGCACATTAACACCATACAAATGGCACACAAGACTGATAGGCAGGCAGAAACAAAAACATAATACCCAGTGCATGCACAACATACAATCTGTACATGTACAATATACCAATAGACCTCTGTGTCTACATTACTGGGCTGTTAACAGAGAGACTTATTTTGTTATGAAACCTTCTCACTGGCTTGGACACAAGAGGATTCCAGTAAGGTTAGCGTTCAACTTTACAGCCATTTACAGTAATCTTGACGGAATCATGAAGAAATCCCAGTTAACTGGTGTTCTCACCCCTAACTACAGTTGTAAAAACCAAAGGGCACGTTCCTTACTGTAATTATGCGCACAACCATAACACAGTCTATGTGGTTTACAGTTCTTCTTGTTTAATTGTTTCCCTCTTATCTCTTTCACCTGGCCTTCGGTCTTGTGTTTTCTCTCACTCTGTTCTTTAGCTCTGCCAGATCAGATTTAACTCGTCATTGCCACCTTACAGTGCCAAAGTGATTTTCACTTTATTCTTTTTGTACAATTTATTCTACAGTGCCATTTATTTTTTCCTTTTTTTTTCTCGGTGGTTCCAGGCCTGTTTGAGCCAAAGGACATGAAATTTGAGGTTTTCCGGAACAGCACATGGGACCCCTCAATTGTGGACATGACAGAGAAAGCCATACAAATCCTCAGCAAGAATCCCAAAGGATACTTCCTCTTTGTGGAAGATGAGTAATATATCAACAGTCCTCTAATTTAACAGCACACCAATCATATTAATCAGCATCATGAAGAATTATGGTCATGGTGATTTATACCAGATAAAATCAGATGTAGATTTGAAGAATACATGGCTGTTATGTAGAACAGGGTACTCATTCTTTAAGTTCTGAAAAATTATGTATTTGCGATAGATTATCCTACAGCACCTAACATATATTTGAAGAATGTAAGGCAAAATAAAACAGATGGCATAATCAAATAGGCATTTGCCATTTAGCTACTGCTAAAATGAGTCTAGTGGAGTAGTACTGGCAGATGTTTTGGGCCCATTCAAAATTTGTTTTCTGCTCTTGTGTGTTACGAGGGAGAATTGATCATGGCCACCACGACGGCATTGCCAAACTGGCACTGACTGAAGCTGTGATGTTCGACCGAGCCATTCAACGAGCTGCACGGTTAACCAGAGAATCCGATACCCTCACTGTGGTCACTGCTGACCACTCCCACGTCTTTACCTTTGGTGGCAGCACACCCCGAGGGAATCCCATCTTTGGTATGGTTCAAAGCACAAAAGATCAAAATTGGCATTAAAATCATACTTCGAATTCTGTTTGTCTCAGAATACCTGCGAGTCTGTGTGCTCATTTTGCAGTTGTGCATTATTTCTCATTCAGGTCTGGCACCAAAGAAAGCCGATGACAAAATGCCTTTCACCAGCATCCTGTATGCCAACGGCCCCGGTTATGTCCATATAAATGGAACCAGAGGGAACATCACAATGGTGGATTACTGTAAGTACAAACTAATGTCTTTCAGATGCAACACTCGTCTGTGCTGATGTGTGTACAGATGGCGTGAACTGATGTGGTTGCGCCTAACTCGTGTTATTCTCTGGAAAGCAAAGATGAAATATGATGTTTATGGCAGTCTTCTGTTCTGTTCTCTGCACAGGCCTCACTGTGTACATGTAACTGTACTTAAAAATGCTATTTGCATTTCTTTATGGAACACTAGACTGCAATGAGCCAGTACCACCTCCTCTTGTTCTGCACCATTCGCTTTGGTCATCGCATGAGTGTGTATAATTGAAGGTTGAATGACTTCTATCCAGGGATGAATGGAATTTAAAAACCCCCAGTTTTGTCTTTTTCAATGGACTGGCGTCACTTTGTTTTTGGAACCAGTAGTTGTCTCAAAAGTGCAGACTCATCTGGCACCTTAAGTAAACATGCAATTACAAGTGAGGGACTCATTTCTAAAACTTTGGGAATCCAAGTGGATAAATAAGAATTACTGCAATATTCAGCATATTGTGATGAAGACTGAGGTCAAAACGCTATTGCAATGTTTGTTAGAGAAGTAGAAGTATGATTAGCCAAAGAGAAGAAAGGTTTCCAACAAAAATTACCACAATACTGTAAAGAATCTATTCAGTGTGCCAAAGACTGCAGTCACTTTACATCATAAATTTAAGAACACTTTACTGTCCTACTTGTTTTCCAGCATTGTATGTTTGTTTTTGGGAACGAAAAAGTGATGTAATCTGTCAGTACACTTCACTTTAGAAGAGTCGGAGTGTGTGTGTGTATTTTTTTTTTTTTACCCCAAAAGGACTTAGATTACCTTCTAGGTTTTTCAAAATGTTGTAATTAAGTTTAATTAGGTAAATTACAGAAGATTTGCAAAACAACATTTTATGGCCAAAACAGTCACACAAGCATCAATGAGGCGACGGTAATCTTAAAGCTATCGTGTTCAAAGTCTGGAGTGGGTGGTATTTGAACTGACGAACAAAAGGGCATTTAGTGCAATCTTTTGTAATGGCAGTGCTTAAAGGCACTTAATGTCAATGCAGCAAAAGCAGGGTAAACCATTTTTAGTGAAGTGTATTGTATTTGGTCCAGCGCTGTGAGCAAACAGTGATATTTATAATGTCTCAGCAAATGGTCTACTGGGTTGACGGCGGGTCACAGTGAAGACCAAATGTAATCTGGATTGATATCGTGGTTAACTAACGATGACATAGTCTATAAAGGCATCTGTTTTGTATTACCAGTTGATGATCCAAGCCGAGAGTTGCCTCAAACAGTGTTTGGATGTATTCTCCACTCATTTCTCTCCAGACGATGAGGAGTACATGCAGCAGGCTGCCGTCCCGCTGGATGCTGAGACGCACGGCGGGGAGGATGTGGCCATCTACGCCAAAGGCCCAATGGCTCACCTGTTCCATGGGGTGAAGGAGCAGAACTACGTGGCACATGTCATGGCCTATGCTGCCTGCTTGGAGCCCTACACGAACTGCCCTCCTCAACCCCACACCCACACCTCAAGCGGGTGTGTGAGCACAGCCCCAAGCCTCCTGTTTGGCCTGCTTGGCCTCCTCTGGTTGCTGAGATGACGTCCACACACGCATACATTGCATGCATGCAGCAATACAGACACCGTATGCACTAAACCATTCTCATACAATACATGCACACACGTTCACTGTATACACACAGGCCAGCAAGTCAGAATGCAGGGATCAACATATACAGTACTGTATGTTTTAACAGAAATATACTCTCACATGAGCTTGTAACCAAAAATGTGTAAGCTTAAACATGCATGTAGCAGCTCTTATTCAAATACAAACTAACAAACAGGAAGGCGTTGAAGGCTAGAGACATGCAAATATGCAAACATGCACAAGCAGTTCTTTAAGGAACACTCCATGCAACTGTAGCTTTTCAGCATTCGCTTCATAAGGTCTATTTCAGACCTGTACTTGCAACATGACTACTAACTTGCACTAACTAGGTCTTTCAGTAGTTGGTTAGCTTTCTGTCCTCTTATTTTCCAAAGATAAATACAAACTCTGCTAGCACTCCACACGCTAGGACCTATCAAACATTTGCATTGAGTGTAAGTGTAATTTACCAGTTGTGCATTCATCGGAGGCTTCAGCCACAATAACTTGAAACCAGCAGGCTGAGGGCTCACTGTTCAGCTTGTGGACATTTAGACAGGACAGACAGCTGTTGACGTAGATGATCGTCTCTGTCCAGATGACTATATGACAGTAACGGAAACCTGAACTATGAGGCATCATGCCATGACAAGCTGCGACACCAGCAGACCTTACAAGAAATCATTAAGATGCTGTACCTCTTTCAGGAGTGGAGAATATGTAGCTTTAGGTTTTTTTTGTTTTATTTTTTTATTTTTATCTTGACCTCATTGGTTTCAAATAGTAAATGTTTTTTTTTTTGTTTTGTTTCTTGTCAGATTGTCTGTCACTTCATATGTAATCTATTTGGATTGTACATGAATGTATTTTTAAGCAAATATTGTCAATGTATTTTTACACTGTTTTTGCTAATTTTACTTAAATAAGAATGATCAAAATCACTTGTTGTTGGCGAGTCCATTCTCCAATTCATCGGATAGCAATTCTTCTAGGTAACACCTTATTTTCTGGGCCTCTTTCTGTTTCAAGATTTGCTAGAAAGTAAGTGACTTTTTTTAATATTTAAGGGAAAAAACTGCAGAGTGCTTGGGTCTAATGTAAGCATTAAAAAAAAGCCAAGCATTTGGCCTCTAAGCCTTAATTAATGCAAACATTTGACACACGGGAATCATGTCATTGTAATCAGAGTACAGCTGTAGTATGTCATGCAAGCACACATGGGAGATGTACCAATGCATTGGTAGTTTCCAAAATCCAAATACGTTGGAAACCCTTCGAAATATAGCATATTGCCACATGAACACACCTCATGCAAAACGCTATAGGGTAACCATGGCATCAAATGAACTATAGAACATATATCAAGAAAAACAAGTGCATTTTTTTTTTTTACATCACTTAATTCACTTTAGTGATATTTCGATCACACAGCTTATACAAAGATCAACCCTGTGACTTTTCTGTAACAACTTTCAAGAAAACATTACCAGTTATAGCAAAGTCCATGGCATCAACATTTTGGAGAAATCAAAGCTCCTTCCTACTTTTCTTTGTCCGTAGCCAGTTAAATCTGTCTTCAGAGGCCTTGCCCATTTCATGAAATCCTTTGCTGTAGTGCGTCGAAATGCTGATGGTGACAAAAAACTATGTGACTTTGTGATGATCCGTGTCAACCACATGCCAGTCAGTGTAAGAGTCCTGAGGGTTTTTAACCACACTGCTGAAAGCGTCATGCAGATGTACAGTCAGACCTACCTGTACACACACAGACCCACATGTTATCAATTAATTCTGCCACAAATTCCAATAAATGGTTGCTCTGTTAGAAACCCGTTTTAACAAAGCGGACCTTGGCTGAATTCTGGCCTGCTTAAATAGAGTTGTAAAACTGCAATATAATATGTACGTGTATACACAAGGTAACATAAAATGCTGATCATCCATTTGAACAGGCTGTCCAAAGTCTTCCATAGAATCCATCTACACCAGAAGTGAAGTTAATCCCAACAAACTTTCCGTCCACGCTGGAATACTTTCATGTGAGGCAACACAGTGAACAAAACCTGTCACATGCCACTTCATCCACACATTACATATTTCATACCTACAAAAGAAATTAGGAGAAATAATTTCAGATGCTAATGTGCTATTTAAGTCATTGATGTTTCTCTTGTCCTTTGTGTGTGTGTGTGTGTGTGTGTGTGTGTGCGTTGGCTCCTCCATGTGCCCTTTGTTCTTTGGCTGCAGCTATAAAGGGACCTGAGTGTGCTCCTGTGCACAGTTTTCTTTTTTAAATGTACATACAATATAGTCAATGCCATGGCCAGCAAACATATGCTCATTTTCACTGGATTACTGATTTTCATTTCAGTGCAGTGGACATTGTCTGTTCCAGGTAAGCATCTGTTTCATATTGCTGCTGTTGGACAAGCATTAGCTGTCTGAAGAAACTAAGACTACTTTCTTTCAGATGTCACGTAGTGCTTTCAAGGACAAGACACGCCGTCAAGTACACAACCATATCAACTTTCAATCCAAGAAAGAAATAAAGTTGTAAATAGGCGAGCAGTGCCTTTTTTAGTCTCTCTGAAACTTGTGACTCAACTGATGCGGCAGAAAAATACATGATCTGAAATATTCACCAGTTTATAAACCCTTTTTTATATATAACAGATGACTGCAACGACTGAGCAAGGTCACATAATCAGCCTCTCCTTTGTTCTTATTTCTCATTCATTTTCATGGGATTTTTGTCTTATATGATTATTGCTGCATGATGGGAAAATTGCTTGGCCTCTATGACTTTGCTCATTTTATTTCTTATTCTAATTGGCAGGGATGTAAGAATCGCTATATTCACACCCATTATTGCAATTCAAACTAAATAAAATTATCACCTGGATGTCTCAAATGCATTTAAAATGTAAACGTTCATTTAATAAGCCACTTCTGGTTGCTGATGACACTATCATATTGTTATTCTTTTTCTTGCTTATAGAGGAAGAGCTCCATGCCAGCTACTGGAACAACCAAGGGAAGCAGGCTCTACACACTGCCCTGAATATTCAGCCTAATCTCCAACAAGCCAAGAGCATCATCCTCTTCCTCGGGGACGGTGAGTGTGAGAAAGGAGCTTTCCCACAGTTAAAGTAGTTTCTTTGAATTGTGGAGCATTTTCCCCTTTTAGTTCAGTTCATTTGTCCATGTGAGAAGGAGCCATTGGAGCTTGAAAATGTATCATCATCATCTTTGCGGTGTAGTTCACCTAGAGAGAGTTAATTCAATGCAAACCAAATGCACTATGTGACCCCAGGAGTTGAATGTTGACATCGGATCACTAGCAGTTTACTACTACTCAAAAAGCCAAGCATAGCAAAATAAACTGAGGCTTATCCACAGCCTACACCGCACAAACTGGTCAACTATTAAATTCCCCTTAATTATAAAATCTCTAAACTGGTAGAATTACAGATCTCCAATGTAAAAGGTTATTTGCCATTAAACGCTTTGTTTTTGTAATTGAACTGTGCGGATGTAAACTGAACAGTTGCCAACAAATTAAGTAATTACTGGCTTTCACTTCTGTTTACTCCATGATCCTAGAGAAGTATTACACATTTATAGATGCATTATGGATTTATGGTTATAGTTGCCTCCAGCCCAACCCACATACATGCTGATTGCAGCACAATTACGGTATTTCTATGTTTGGGATTGATCAGTATCATTTAATGAGGTGTTCATGAAAATAATGTTGTTGGCATTGATGACACAATGGCAGTACCTTCCTAAGGAGGAATGGCACATTGCAACTTACACTTTAGCAACTGACCGTATTTTAATGCCCAAGTATCTTGCAGATTCATGTTGAAATATTATATATTTGTGCATTTAAATTTGAGATTTTAAAAGACATTTTTAATCTGATGGTTTATTAGATGACCACAATGACTCTTACAAAGTCATATACCCACGGCCTGACATGGTTTATATATACTTTATTTCTTCACACATAATTATGGTGCAGTAAGAAAAATAGCTAATGCTTCCCTCAATCTAGGTCTGTAATATCCAGTAATAGAGTGCAAATTCCACACTGTGTTTGCTTTGCAAATTGCCCACCATTTGTGATAGTGGGCAATAGTGTAGCTTCGTGAAATAGCTCGCGTGTCTTTCACCGCCCTTTAAAGTCCCACGTCAGCTGAGCCTTCACGGAGCACAAAGGCAGCCCTGTGCCTGCCTGGAAGATGTTACCTAACACTCAGGTGTGTTTCCACCTGCTTTCAGGTATGGGGGTACCGACAGTGACTGCTGCGCGGATCCTCAAAGGCCAGTTGGCAGGAAAATCTGGAGAGGAGACCAGTCTGGTTATGGATACATTCCCTCACCTGGCGCTGTCTAAGGTCAGCCCACGCTGACCCATTCAGACTGCTACATAGGAATGTGTATATAAACCTGATTTAAATCTGAAGATAATCACATGCACTGACTCAGTGTCATGTAAGAACAATGTACACTGACCAATCATCATTGTAAGGCAAGGACACAGTGTCAGAGGCATGAAGCTCCCATGTTGTTTAGGAATACTTTGTAATGCTGTCATTTGCAAAGTACAATTCATGATTGAGCTGCTTCTAATTTCATAACACACTAACAAATTGACAATATACTTACTGGTATATAACTGATTTTAAAATGAGCGGGCTGTATTTTGATATTTGTTTTATTATAATCATCCCATGGTGACACAAGCAGCCAGGTATCAATTTGTCTTGGGTCTGACTCTTGTACTTCTGCCGACCCCATCAGATTTCAAAACATGTCACTGAATTCTAAAATGCAGACGGTGCTGTCAGCATTAATAATGTGAAGATTATATTCCTCCACCATTAACTGAACTGCATATATGATGACAGCGCAGAATGGACAGGCCATTGCATTTGTTTGTCAAGTTAAGGCAAGAAAATAATTTTTAGTTCAGTTTGGAGTTAGTATGCACAAATCCATGATTGTGAAATTAAAACACTGAACCAGTGATGAACCTGCTATCCAACCCCATTTAAAATGGCAGGCCTTTTATTACACACAAACATGCGACAACAATTAAATTTAACTTGTTAATGTTCATAAATTCAAGAATGTATTGCTTGCATGAGTTGAGGTCTAGTCCAACAATAGAATCTTATTCTACTGTAACTCTCAGTGTAGGTCACTGTGGATAAAAGCACCTGCTAATTGCCTGAGACGATAAATGTTCATGTTAATGTGTTTGATTATATTTGGCCAATGTAGACGTACAATGTGGACCAGCAGATGCCAGACAGTGCTGGCACGGCCACGGCTTACTTATGTGGCGTGAAGGCCAACTACGGCACCCTGGGTGTCACTGCCGCCAGCCCGAGGTACAACTGTAAAGCTACCTATGGGAACGAAGTCACATCAGTTCTGCACCGCGCCAAGAATGCAGGTAGGTTCAGTTTCACACAGCTTTACTTTGTGGTGGTTTCATTTAGACTTGGACTTACTATCTGACATTATTTATATGAGGTCTTGTTGATCGATGTACTGAGATGAGTATTAATTATATGTTTTTGAATGTTTGTATGTGTTATGTTGATCTAGGAACGCTGTCCTTTTTACCTTACACCTAAACGTAATTTAAAGCACCATCAAATACCCTTGCAGCTAATGTGATTTACAGAACAGTTTACGGTGTGGACCTGGCTCTCGATCAATATATCTGAAGTGGGTGTTGGATGTTGTTGAATTAAAAGACTTTGCACCTGCCATGGATAAAATCTGGCTTTAATATGGTTTGAAACTCATGTCAATCTTGTTTTTGGAGCGAGATAACTTCTTTAATGTCTCAGAATTGTATATAGTATATCCATGTCAGGGTTTGCATTATAAAAATTATGTCCACATTATGACCAAAGTTGCTCTGTGTGTTTCAGGAAAATCAGTAGGAATTGTAACTACAACCAGAGTGCAGCATGCCTCTCCTGGTGCAAGCTACGCTCACTCTGCCGACCGAGGCTGGTATGCTGACTCTGACCTCACCACTGAGGCTGTCCAAAATGGCTGCCGTGACATTGCTTACCAGCTGGTTCACAACACAGAGATAAACGTAAGCCTTAATGTAAAGGTATTTTTGTAGCAACACACTAGAGCACCCACTCAATGGAAATGCAACCTGTGGCTACACATCTGAGCATGTACAGCCTCTTTAGTCAGAAAATGATGCCTCAGATGTCTTCAAGGTCAAACTGCAAGTCTAGTTTTGTTGATTTACCACATCTTGGTTTTGTTTAACCTGGGTGACAGAGAATCTCCATAGACACATCATAAAATGAACCTAATCGTTGTCAGGGAGCCATATAACAAGTTGATCATTACCAGACAAGATGGCACTTGATGATAACCTGCCAAGACAATGTGCCTAAACTAATACCGTATACCCAACAATGTGCAGCACTATTGTGCTTATAAATCCCTCAACCTGTAGATAAAGTGTTTCACACACATGTAGAGTAAACCAAAGGGGCAGCATAGGGGCATAGTACGGACATCCCTCTAGATTAGAGAATCTGCTAAAATCTTAAATTGTGTATGACAGATCACCATGTCTCTTGATCCAGGTCATTCTTGGTGGAGGTCGAGAGTACATGTTTCCCAAAACCATTAAAGACCCAGAATATCCAACTTCCAGAGGAGGCCGAAATGATGGACAAGATCTTGTTGCAGAGTGGATGAAGAACAAAGAGGTAAATGGTGTGCCCATTATCCATTTACCCTCTGGCTGCAACTTGTTCATTTGTTTACATGTGTTATAAAAGAATATGTTCCATTAATGTTTGTTTTTATTCATTGCCTACAGAATGCTACATATGTTTGGAACAAAACTGATTTTGATGCTGTCAATCCTGCAAATACAGACTTCCTGATGGGTAAGAAGAGCTGGTCACACCACCAGTTACTGTACATGTGGTACGAGGACAACGGGACCTCACATACAGGGCAAAGAGACAATATATATATACAATACAAATACAAATACAATATAGACATCTACTGCTACATTCTCACCACATTAACATGCAGTTTTCATGACATGTAAAAGACACCTTTCCTGTGTGAATTATCATGACCTTTGATTGTGACTGTATGAGAAACATTCAGCTATTGCCTCTGGAAAACCAAGATGTGCTGCATTAATGACAGCCTGAACTGTCCTTGGGCAAATATGACGAATCAAAAAATTAAAACAGCCTCAACTTGCAAAATAGAGCACGCTATTTTTTTTAATGTTTTTGTATTAAATGGTGCACTAACACTGCCAGCTCTATTCAATGTGCATGGGAATGTTTTAAAAAGTGCCATGTGTTTCTTAGTTCTTCAAACTGAGGCCTGCTGTCTCTTTGGATTTAGGCCTGTTTGAGCCCAAAGACTGCCGCTACGAGTTGGAGCGTGATCCGACTATGGACCCCTCCCTGACGGAGATGGTGGAGAAAGCAATTAAGATTCTCAGCAAGAACCCAAAGGGATATTTCCTCTTTGTGGAAGATAAGTGTAATTGTTTTCTGTAGGGTTGGCCCTGACAGCAAACGTAATCTACTGTATTTAAACTGTCAGTGCAACTGTCCCTTTCACACCATAAATTAATTGTAAAATGAACATTTAAACACTATAACTTCAAACCATTGGTAGTTGGAAATGTAACTAAAGCAAGGATTTAATTTAAGATCAGGTCATTTCAACACCGGTGATTATTTTGGGGTCTCACCTTTCAAACAGTGGATATATCATGTTGATGTTTTCTTTTGGATGTGGCTGAATTATTGGAGTTGCATGATAAGTATTTTGTCCAAATCACAATCATATTTGAATTTACTAAACTGTTTATGTTATAGTAAATACTAATAAATGAGAATCATAAAAAGGATATACTACTGATGCTTGTTAATCGGTTACTTTCTCTTGGACTTTAAGTGGGAGAATTGACCATGGTCACCACGGAGGGAATGCCAAAAAAGCTCTCTATGAGGCTGTTGAGTTTGACCGGGCAATTGGGCGAGCCGCTGAACTCACCAGTGACCTGGACACCCTGTCTGTGGTCACTGCTGACCACTCCCATGTCTTTGCCTTTGGAGGAAAGTCTGCCAGAGGAAACTCTGTTTTAGGTAAAACGCATTCTTTGAATTTGATAAGAGCTGCGCTGAGGGAGGTTTTACAACAAAACGTTTGAACAAACCTGTACATACCAATTTGTCCTGTGATTTACAGGAGTGTCTCACTCACTAGCTGACGACAAAAAGCACTTCACCACTGCTGTGTATGGAAATGGACCGGGATACCAGATTGTGAATGGAACTCGCCCAGATATGAATGAAACAATTTCATGTAAGTGTACATTGATAATCTCTCTAGCGAAGACCAAGTAATATAGTAGCTCCATCTTGTGGTGCAACAGGATACCTACTGTAGAGGCACAACAAAGAACTGAATCTGGGTGTTCAGTATAACATGAATGTCACAGAATCTGACTTTGAGGAAGACGATGAACCAATTTACCAAATATTGTTTGTCTGCAATGAATATGTGGTATTATAGATAAGGGCTTTGTAAATGTGAAGTCATCACAGCAGATGTCATAGATATGTTTTCTCTGCCACAAATAAAAAGAGATGACCTCTTTAACACTGACATTATAACTGGTATATTATAAGTACATCACAACATATAATGTATACTATAAAATACTATAACATTATCATCCTATAATCATTAAGAAGTGCCAGATAATCTGACCAATGAGCCAGTCTGTCCAATTTGGTGTAATTTACTGTAAAGACTGTCTACCTTCTTTTATGACTGATCGTTTACAACACGATGCAATCACACAATAGCGTTGCAATGAATACTACAATTATAATGCTTATAATAATCTGTTTTTGTTGAAGCTGTGTCAAAGACTTGACTCAGTTTTTTGCCATTTATCTGTGTTGGTTTTGGCAATTTTTGCCAGATGTTCGTCTTATTTTAACAACTCCTCTGTATGTAGGAACTATAAGTTAGCAGTTTGTCTGTGTGCCCGAAAACCGAGATATAGCTAATATAATGCTGTTTTGTCGCATTCTTCCTCAGCGGGGAATGATTACCGTCAGCAGGCTCCTGTCCCTCTTGATTCGGAGACCCACGGCATAGAGGATGTAGCCATCTTTGCCAAAGGTCCCATGTCGCACCTTTTCCACGGAGTGCAGGAGCAGAACTACATTGCTCACGTCATAGCTTATGCTGCCTGCCTGCAACCCTACGAGAGCTGCACCCTGTCCAACCACGCTGGATCCATCCACCCCAGCTTACTGCTCCTCCCGATGGGCCTTCTTCTCCGTTCCCTCTGCTCTGTCTGAGATGACGGCTTTTGGAGAATTTGTCCCTGACCTTGGAATAACTGTGCTATCAGACATTTTGGTTGAAAAATAGGTTATTCTTCACACTCTTTCTGGGTAGAATTTAAAAACTCTCTCGTTGCACAACTTAGAGATCACTTCCATTTTAAGTGTTTTCGTCTTCTTTAGATAACCTTGTTGTCATAGAGCAATGACTTTTAACACTCAATTGAGCTTATTTAGATAAAAAATATGGTTGTGATTTTATTATTTTAAAGTCTTTTGAATAAAGCATGTTTCAAGATGTCATATGCTCTGCTATGTATAAATAATATGTATAAAATAGACCATACTTGAAGTAAAGATGCAAGTTATTGTATCTATCAGTTGTCCAAAAGGGAATACCTTTCTAGCCAAACAAAATATCTTCTTCATCTTTTTCTGCCCACTCATAGCCTTTTAACAAGGGTAACAACAAGGTTAATGCTAGTAGTCTAATAGTATGTGACTAATTGTCACATTTGATTTTCTGTCACCCTCCCTTAGGTCTACTATTATGCAAAATGTGTGGTGTTTAGGCGGCTGGTCAGTATCTTGTTCCGTATCAGTATCAGGATGTTGTTTTTTTCTCCATGCAACAAAGATTTAAGCTTTACTTTATTTGAGTATGGATCTCTGAAATGCTATCATAGAGTGAGACTGACTAAAACAATTGCAATATGTGATTTATAATTTAAAGCTAATATAGTCCAGCTATAATCATTCTTTAACAGAAGACCACAAATCCTTTTTTGAAACATTGGGTAGAAATAGGTGACAGGCACCAGAGTAAAACCTGGCCGTTTCAACTAAGGTCTCATCTGATTGGGTTAAATAGAAGCATTCTCCAATCAGAGACACCCGTAGGCGGGACTTCCGCCTGCTGCCAGCAAAGGAGGAGGGTTTGTGTCCTTGGAGGGAAATTTGATCAAAATACTCGAGCAGTTCCTCGAAAACAACCACGGTTCCGTGGATAAACAACTGGTATTTCGAGTTTGAAAACAATGCATGTCTTCAAGTATTCAGGGGACAAACCTCAGGACAACGCACACTGAGTGGTGGCTAACTGTGTTTGTACGCGTAGTTTGACGTGTGGTCCTCCGTCGCTGTTAGCTTAGCTAGCTAGCCTCGCTGGAAGGTTCCCCCTACGACTTGCTGGCTCCGGGCTAATCCAGAAGATGCCGGTGCACGGCCAGGGGTAATTTGCAATACGGACAACTCTGATCATGGATCGAAAGGCGACGAGGGTCCAGAGTCGACTGTGTGAAGCTGTGAGCGACGGAGAACCCAGGTGACGCGCCGCCTCCTTCCTCTGTGTTTTGCCTTTTTGTTAGTTTACCTGATGAAATGAATTTGACTGAGTGGGTTTGATCAATGAAAGAGCTTCGTCCAGCCTTTTTGCCGAATTGTAATCACTTCCTTCGTACGTACCTGGGGTCTCCAGAAGCACAGTTTTCATTCAAGTGCGTGTTCCTGTGCGATTATCATTGTATTTTCATTCATAAAATGTTATGTTGGTGTGTCTGTTTGTGACCACTGCTTTCCTTTAACAGTGTAGTTTATAGGGTGTAATGTCCACATGGCATGATCTCTCAGCTTGTCACCTTTTACTATATTACATGGTGCAGTACTCTAACTGCCAATGGTGATTGTAACACCTGGGTATATATATTAACTGCAAGGAGTGCAAATACTGTATTATGCCCTTTTTAATATTAGCCAGTGTGTTGAGAGTCTTCTGTGTGACACCGACTGCTCTCACTCACTGTTATAAAGGTAAACCGAGCAGTTACTTTCACGAATTGCATGCATGTACGTGAAAAGTCAATAAAAACACAAAACAGCATCTACAGCTTCAGCAATGATCCTAGAACTAACACAGTGTCAGTGAGTACCAACCATTTACCAAATAGTATTTACAGAGCTATTGTATAAGAAATGATGCTTCTTTTTGTCCACCCTTTATTCTGACTGTGACATTTTGCAACACGTGCTATAGTTTCCCATACAGTGAAACCGTGCTACAATGCGATATTAAAAAGTATTAAAAGGTATTAAATTAGCAAAATTAAGACCCTTGAAAAGCTTTAAAATGTCTTAATCTGCATTTTACGAGATATTATTTTTTTGGAACATAGATTCGGACAAACTGCCTGTGATTTAATACAATTTATGGCTAATGTTGTATTTCTTAGGCCAAATAGAAATGTTTGTTAATGACAATGTTTTGTTAATGTGAGTGAGTGAGAGAGAGTGTGAGTATGTGACTATTATTGCTTTTGATAAACCTTGCCTTTGGGTTAGTCACTTCTTTATTCTCGAGTTTTGTTCCCTCGCGGCCGATTTGAATTGGCTCAAACAAAGTTTTGCAATCTCAAAATAAATGTACTGGTACAGTGCTGTAAATGTAAGGTGCATTGCTGATAAATCCAGGTACAACTTGTGGCCTTGCAGTCTTAGAATATGCTGAAAAGGTCTGGAGTTTAACTTCAGGATTCCTGCATGCACCCTGATGTCAGATTGTAACCGATAGATCTCTCTTCTTTGGTAGATCTGTGCAGCTGCTTCTTTCACAAGGTGCACGGCCTGACTTGGTGGGTAGTAAAGGGGTGGCTGCAATACACTTGGCTGCTGGCAAAGAGACTGAGAAGAACACGTGCTGCTTGAAAATCTTGCTGCAATGTGGCGCAGACCCCAATACCAGGTATGGTTACAAACACAGTAAAAAAAGAATCGGTTTGACAATTGCAGCACCGGTAAGTGTATATGAAGGTTGTGTAGATCCTCGGGGGCACTCATCCGCAGACAGTTTGCATCGTATAAAGCCTGCAGTGACTTCCTGCATTATGTTCTCTCCAATATCTTCTTTCATTTGGAACTACGTTAAAATGTGGACACGGATAATATAATGTTTTCTGGATTGTGTTTTCTTGTATCTCCCCCAGGTCATCAGAGGGCCTGACTCCTCTTCATATTGCTGCACTGTGGGGATGTTATCAAAATCTGAAGCTGCTCTTGATGAACGGAGGGAACCCAAACAGTAAAGATCATGTAAGAATTGTTTTTAATGTTGTTAATCATTTTCGATAAGCAAAGTTCAGACAGCTGAGCAGGACATTGGAAATCAATTCATAGTTAAACATACATGGATACATACACACAAACATTTAGCATAATCTGTTGTTAGCAGTGATTTTAAAGTTCTTGTGATGGCTCTGTATTGCAGCTCAATTAATAAACAAGATATCTACTGACGTGTCTATAAAGTGTTTGGTTCCGTTTGGTTTACGCCTGTTATCTCCTTAATTTCTGTGCTGTAGGAAGGGAATACACCGGGGCAGCTTGCAGATCAACAGGAAAATCGAAAATGCGCCCAGCTCCTTCAGAAGTACCAGGCCAGCTCAGTGGACACAGTGGAGGATGACTTGCCTCAATTCCAATACTGTAAGAAAGTCTCTTTGAAGGCTTTGTCTTGTTGACGGTTACTTAATAAACATAATCTATAAAATACAACTTGTATTCAAAGTTGACATTTGTCAAACTTGTGTTATTTCATATTAAATGTATCCGGTAGCGTTAGAAATGGCATGGATACATATTACAGTAATATTCATTCAGCCATTTAAGTGGTTAATATTGTGCTTGGCTGCAAGCATATTATAGTAGTACCACAATTATTAATTGTGATCGCACACCGATCCCAAGTGCTAACTTCCTTAAATCCCTTGAAATATTTAAAACACATATCTAACAGAATAACTTGTAGCATTGGCATTATTTCTTGAATGCATTACATGACTGGCTAGTGGTAATTTCAGCTTTGTAGACACTGTGTTAATTTATATTTCTGTTTTTATTCTCCGTAGCTGTGTATTCAGACCAAACGGACATGTCCAGCTATCCTGAATCGGAGCACAACTTCAGTTCCCACTCTTCTATGATAAGTGACTTTGGTGAGGCCCCATTGAGCAGCACACGGCGCTCATCATTTTTCAACATGTCTAACATCAGTGGAAGGCCAAGTTGGAGGGGAATATCATATAACAGATTTTCTGATATGGACACTAAGGAACATCACCGCCAGGACGGGAACAATTCCTCCTCACGTTGGGCACCTGAAGGTCCCTCCATACTATCAAGCACTCGCATATCTGCAGTTGCAATGCCAATTGTTGAAAAGGATGATTTGTTTAGTTGTGATGGTGTGTTCACATCAAAAGCAAATGAACATGCTGCTACATCTGATGCCCGAATCTCCCCCTCCAGAAGAGGCGCGCTCTCAGCGTTTCCCTCCAGGCGAGCAGGCCGTAAGAGTGTGAGCTTCAGAGATGTAGATGAATATTTCCCTGTTTTTAGTCCTGAGTCTCCCAAACAGCAGCCTGCTGTTGATGGCAGCCAGTGCACCAGCAGCTTACCTTTTGACCTGTCTGATTACTCTGACTTCTTGGACTCAGAACGCATGGCCACAGTGTTAAACAAGCAGGGCATCGATGTCACATCACCGGATCACGTTTATGTTTTTTGCAGGGAGAGCAGTGAGAGCACAGAAGAGGACATGGAGAAAACAGTAGTCAATCACTGTGCTTTGGAAGAGAGTGATGATGAACAGGAGGGTGAACATGTAAAAGAGGCTCAGGTGAATATACCAGCACAGCCAGTCTGTTCCCTGGTTGGCAGCAGCAGTAGTGAGACTGGTAGTAGTCATTATAGTAGCTGTGAGAGCGATCATTACACCAGTGCTCTGGATGCCTCTCTACATCCCAGACATCTTGTACTCCCCACAGTAGAGGGGGTTTCTGCTGGGGCTCAAGCTGACAAAGAGATTCAGCTTTCTACAGATTCTGATTCTAAATTCACAAGACGAGAATGGAATCTTCCAGTTGTCCCAACAGAACCCAAGATAGATTTGAAACCTGACACTATAGAACATCTACCAGATATGCTTCATAATCCGCCCCTATCTGAAGTAAAACACCCAAACAATGATGTATTTGAGGCTTGTAGTGGTAATGTTGTGGACACTTCGGGTGAAGGTTATGTTGACCAGCCAGTGGCAGACACCCCACTGGATGATGCAGCTGAAGCATTAAAGGAAAACTTTGACCAACCATTCACACCAAGTCCTTTTGTAACAGGCAGGACTCGCTCGAGGTTAAGTCGCTGCTCACTGAGAACAAGCAGAACCCCAGAGAGCCTCCTCTTCACGTCGTCTCTGTTTGAAGAGACCCTCCCCACACCAGTTCGAACACGCCGCCAGACGCCCAGGTCTCAGAACAGCGAAGACCTTTACAGTTCCCCACGTGCACCGTACTATACACCATCCTATGCAGGGAGTAGCACAGGAGGAGACTTCTTGCATGCTGATTGCCAGGACACACAGTCCTGCACCCTCAGAACTTGTTCAGTTGTTAGCAATAGCCAAGCTGACACTATCATCCTCTCCAAGAGCATAACTGACTCTGTTGATGAATCGCAGACTTTGTCTGACACATTCGTACTGGAGAAAAACCAAGACTCCTCAATGGATGCTTATGAAAGAAACCTTGCAGAGGTTATACTGGCCATGCAAGGCCATGATCTTGCTGAAGGCAGGGATTTTCTGACTGACGATCTGACAAGTTCAGACGAGGCAACAACAAAGAGGAATGGTGTCCCTGGTGAGGACAAAGTAGGCAGCCTAACGATCGAAGAGCCCTGCCTCACTGAGGACTGTAGCTCTCAGCCGGACTCTGGGTCATCTTCATCCAGCTCCAGCTATTTCTCCCCAAGAAGGTCCAGGGAAGACTCCGACCTTCCTTGCACTCCAGGCGCTGGATGCACCCCCAGGTACAGCATGAACCGGCTGTCAGGCTGCCTCAGGTCACTGCACTTGGCCAACCTGTCTTACACCCCTGGAGGGCAACCACTCATTCAGGATCTGGATGAACCAGTGGAGTACCTATACACCGATACAGAACAGGGCCACAAGCTGATTGAGACCCACGTCCCACCTACAGCAAACACCTCACTCAGCTCCAGCATGAGTACTGGCAGCAGCGAGGAGACCATCCTTTATGACTGGAGATCCATGCACTCTGACGTGATGAAGAGCAGAGGAAAGGAGAACCACAAGCCCCAGGTGGTGCTACAGAAGGAGGAAAATGCTGGGGACAGTTTGTTGCCGGAGACCAAAGGGCTTACTGACAAGGAGCTGAGATTGAGGCTGGTAGAGCTGGGGGACAGCCCGGGCCCCATCAGCTGCCGCACCAGGCCCACCTACATGCGAAGGCTGTGCCGCTTGTTGCAGGAGCCAAACTCCCAATCACAACATCACCAGAAGCAGTTCGACCAGCCGCGAACGGGTAATGCTTGGGCTCTTTATTTAAAGTTGGTGGTTACTTTTTACCTAACTTGAGTTATGATTAGGTAATGATATTTCTCAACTTGTGGTTGGGATGTGAGCACGTTTGGGGTGATATGGGGAGTGTATGAGAAGATAAATGGAAGGTAATAATGTTTTTGCATTCATAATAAATTCACAATTATGTTACTATTTAAATTGATCTTTGTCCTGTGAAGTAGTGGAATACTTGTGGCCTTTATTTGACCTCAAAATCACTCTTATAAGGAAGCATGGAAATGGACAGTTAAATTAGATTAGATTAGAACCACTGAACGAATGAGGCCTATTGAAACACTTCTTTAAAAATCGTTTATCTCAGTTTCACTGTCACTCATTTTATCATTTCCTTATATTGTCTTGCTTTATTTCTGTAGATCTAGGTTATAGTCCAGAATTGTGTCGGGCCCTGCGGACCTTCGAGCTGCCTGAATGCCAGGTCGACGAGCAGACTTTATGTCAGCAGTTTGACCAACCAGATCAAAACAGAAAGTGGAGGGAGGGCATCATCAAGTCCAGCTTCAACTACCTGCTGCTGGACCCAAGGTCTGCTGTCTCGTGCTGATTTGTGTTTTTCGTTGCTTTCCTTTGGGCAATGCAGTATTTTTTATTTTTTTTGTGTTTGCATGAAAGCCATTCCTTTAGGAGAGGAGGCTGTGCTGCGTATGAAAAGCAGTCATTATCAGACGTCTTAGGTTTAGACCAGTAAGAATCAGCCTTTTGTCATGTTGGTATTTGCTTTTGGAGTTCATACGTTGATATTATGCCCCATAATCCTAGAAAGTAGCTTTCTTGGTTTGTCAGTTGTCATTTATTACAAATGTCATGTCAAATGAGATGAAAAATCAAGCAAACATTTGAAAAATGTGCAAAAGTGTCTCACTAAGGAGAGCAGTATGAACTCATCTCCATATACGTGTTATTTGTTACGCTCTATTATCATACCACTTCTCATAAGGTAAACAGAGTTGAAACTATACGAACATTGGCTGATTTTATAAATGAATGGACATGTGGAAAAAACAATCTGTAAAATCACCAGTAATAACTGTCTTCAATATTAATATATTCTTATATATATGTTCAATATCAATATTGTAATCGATGACTGTTTAATTCGCAGTGTAAAACTGACTTGTTTCCTCATCGAGTCTTAACTATCCACACCGCTGTAATACATATGAATACCTTTCACCCTCGCAATATAATTAAATGAATCTGTTTTTCTTCTCTGCCAGAGTGACAAAAAACCTCCCATTTCGCAGTCACACCATGACTCCGCAGGAGTGTTTCCAGACATTTATCCACGCTATATTTTATGTGGGCAAAGGAAAACGTTCCCGCCCCTACAGCCACCTGTATGAGGCTTTAGAGTACTACAAAGGAGACAAGACCTCCAAGGTCAGGCAACACACACTGATCAGTCTAATGTAACTAAATGTAGATAAATGACGTGTAAAATAATTTATAAAATACTGTCCCTTTCTTCTCTTTGTGACAGAAATTGTGCCATAAAGTACAGCACATCCTGCAGGTGTGGAACGCCGAGCAGGGCGTCATCTCTCTGCATTGTTTCCAGAATGTAATTCCAGTGGAGGCCTTCACAAGAGAGGCTTGCATGGTGGAGGCCATTGGTGAGTACAAGGGGTGGGGGTGGGGGGTGAAACTCACCAAAAGCACTGATGTAATCCACGCCAGAACTCCTGTTTGAATACTTATTCCCTACCTGCCTTCTCCTCTTTCTATTTTTTTTAATTTTTTAATTTTTTTACGAGAGTATCCGTCAATTAAACTGCAGTTAAACTCTACGGTGTTTCTGTTCGTTGGCCAACATGCCAATAAATTAATTCTCCAATTGTCCCAGGGTTGAAGATGCTCACCAATCAGAAGCGAGGGGATTTTTATGGCGTGGTGTCAACCTGGCAGGTGAAGAGGAAACGGGAACTGGGCATCCACCTGCTCTACAGGGCCATGCAGATCTTCCTGGCCGAGGGTGAGAGGCAGCTCAGACCAGCAGACATCAGGCAGTAGTGACCCCCACTGGAGGGCTTATGAACAGCAGCAAAATCTACCGCACAGGCATGGAAATACCACTAGCTCAAGGTACACGGCAATCCTTCTTTGAACAGTTTTGCACTCAAGTTGTGTGGGTTTTACAACATCACGATCCCTTAAGCTGTTACTCAGCATTTAACTGTCTTTCTGCTATAAATGAACTGATCTCTGCATCTCTCAGGAATATACAGTGTGTCAAACATGTGACATCCTCTAATATTTACGTCATTTGAACTTGCTTGTTTGCCAAGATTTATCTTTTGAAAATGTGTTAATAACGACGCTGTCTTTTTTGTTTGCCATTCATTTTGTTTTGTATGTACACTGAAAGGAAATGCATTTCCTCATTACATTGCTATTAATCTGACCAGGTGCGACACAAAATAACAGGTGTCTCAGATCTTACGACAAATAACCATGACAATGTAATTTCCCAAAACCAATATTCCCAGTAGGACACTTTTCTTCTCCACTACTGGAGTACTGATGTTTTTTTCAAATTGATCCACAACCAATTTCAAATGCATGTCAGCATAATCGAATTTTCTCGTGTCACATTGCACATAAACAAGTCGATGCATAATGTTTTCAAAAATATTTTCCAAAGTTACTGAGAGAGTGGTATGAACATAGGATGCCTGGTAGCTAATCATGTTATTCCTGTAGTTTTAAAAAAGATTTGGTGGTGATTTTAGCAAAAGATGGTAACTTATACTTACCATGATAAATCAATACATATGATAAATCAAAATCAACCATGAAGTGTGTTATTTTTTAGAAACTTAATGTGTAATATGTGATATAATTTGTTTACATGGCTGGATTCCATTAATGTTTGTTGAGACATTTTGTTATTATTAAAAAAAAAACAAAGAACTGAGGCAAACCAATCATATGATGGCGTCCGATAGTAATAGGTGTTTTTACGTGTACAATTCTTCTAGGAGTGTCAGTATAATGAAATATGTAGAAACCGGGTGCTTAAGTTTGTTTGTGGTACATCACATATGATGTTGAGATTAGTGGGCTGTCCCAAGTTAGAAGCAGAACTAGTGTCAGTTCTCATCTTTGGGTTACAGCTGTTATTTGGTGTCATAATGTAGATCATGTTGATAGCTAGTAAAGTCAATGAAAAAGGGATCTTTATTGGCCATAGAAATAACCAATTGAAGTCCCCTTTTTCTTGAAAAGTTGCCTCACAGTCTCATCTCATGGCGAGCTTCGAAACGGTTCATTATCTCCTCAGGGAAATACATTGATCAGTTATCTGGAAGCTGCACATGTTGTTTACTTCATGCAAAAGGTGAATAATAACTGAAAACCTGTTTTTGTATTTAGAGATTTTTAAAAAATGTGCGTCCCATTGGGGAGGGGGGAGGGGGGGGTCACATCTATAGCATTAACTATGAAATGAATACCTATAATAGTTAAACTATAAAACCATGAATGATTAGGTGTGTAGACACCTTTCGAGTTTTCAGGATTTCATAGTTTTAAAAATAAAACGCCTTCATTGTAATCTGTTTTCTTGATTGACCGTCAAAACAGTCCTGCATACATGTAATGAAATGCTCCCTTTTCATTATGATCACTGGCTTCTACTGTTACTGCTGTGTTTTCTTGCCCCTTTACTTTGCATTTATGTAAGTGTAGTAAGATACAAATGACAAACCTGAGCTGGATGACTCTGGTCCTTTTTATGTCCTTAGGGGTCCCTCTAGTGGACAAAGGAAGTCGTTCGTTTTGTTTCTCAGCTATTCTCTTCATGCAGTAAACTGGTCTTTCACCCACTATGATTCATTACAGTTAATGTTTGCTGTTAATATTGCAATCAGTTATTTCATGGAGAGCTGTCTGTTGTGTTTTAAGTCTAATATCCTTATTTAACAAGATATTAAAAACTCAATTTCATCTGCACAACCTTTCACATGTTTATTGTAGTACAATCTGTACACTTGTTTACCATTTCACCAACAAGGCCTTCAGTTGCCTCAGTCCTACAAAAACAAAACACAAATTAGGCTTTAGTGTGCCATAAAGCCCTTTGCTGTGCAAGAATGATTTTGAGAATGAATTTTTTTTTTTCCTCGCTTAAATGCTGACGTCTAATTTGGAACAATGGTTTTCAATTACTGTTACCATGACTCATTCCGTGTCATAGATCTACAGCTTCTTGCTAGTGGTTAGCCAATATTTTCTTGTAAGCATCAATGTGGTTTAAACAATAAACACCATGAATGTCTAATGTCAGCCCCGTGTCATGGTGAGACATCCAATTACTTGACTGAGCAGGGCGGCTTTTTTTTTTTTTTTTTAAATCTGAATATTTGCTCCCATGCACACAGTTCACAATTTGGACTCTTGAGATAATGGTCTTAAAATGTGCAGGATAAATAGTGTAATATTGGCGGTCATAAAATTGCAGTATATTAAAAATCAATATTGTTGATAGTGTGCATCTCCAACACAATATTGCAGGGCTATTTGGAAAGGTTAAAATTACAGTTTCAGCCCCGCATGTTGCGTAAATGAAACTAAAATACCACAAAAAGTGTTGTTTCCCAGTGCCACCAGTACTGTTTTTCAGTTCTGCTGGTCAAGCAGTGTATTACAAAGAATCAGCACTGTTCAGTTTTTCACTGAGATGCTGTGCAGGCACTCTCCCGGCTAGATAGGAGAGAAGCATATAAGTCTCCTAGCAGACTGAAAATCAGTCAGTACCTCATTATGGATGTGTGTTTTATCAGCACACATTTATCATTTACAGACCAGCAGGTAAACGTGAATGCACAAACGTTACTATGTCAACACTGTAATTATTTGTAATGGAAAAAGACAAAAGAGCTTAGCTAACACACACGAAGAAGGGTCACAGTATAGGCATAGCATAAAAATGCTATGAAAATACAAATGTTTCAAGTTTGATTTACTGGTCTTATACGGTGTCTCAAGCTTGTATTTTGTAAAATGTGTTCTCAATTAGATAAGCTGGAAAAGCAGCTGGCTTTAAGTAAAACTTAATTTTTTTTTAATTTACACCTTAGATTTTAATAGAAATAAAATGGCATTTAATCTAAAATGATAGAGAAAATATGACTGATCATTAGATGGCAGTCTAGTTTACATTGAGGCCTAAGTGAATCCAGGCAAATAAAGAACACAATTAGAATTTTGTAGAGGTTGTCAGTTCTTTTTTTATTTGAACCATGCCAACTGCTCAGGCAGCTTATTGGGGTTGTGTCTGCATTTCTGTCATAAGTACTGTTATTTATAATTTGGTGAATCTGGAATTAAACATTTCTTTAAAAAGTGTCCATAATCCATAATAGACAAAATGTGTAGGACCACTCGCGCCACAGTATTTCAATAATTTACACTACACATTTTTTCTATTATCTAGTAAGAAATAATTTATATGAAGAAATACTGTGAACGTAATGAATTAATGTAAATAGCATATGATATATAGAGCATGTTTTTTTTAAAACAAATGTACTCAACATATTGATTCTTACAGTAACGTATATATTTGAGGTGAGTGGGAGCCATCACATTCACCTGAGACAAAGTCTGAAATAAAGATAATCAAGACTATTACAGGAAAAGAATGGTTTGCTGCTTTGACCACTAATTTTCTGCAGATTGTTCTTACTTGTCTGGCTGTTTAAAGGACAGATCTTTGACTCTGTTGCATCCAACCTCATCACTTTCACATCTAACCAAACCAAAAAGAACGAAGGAAACATGATGACATCATTGAGGGGTGAACTGGGGATTTATTTGATAAACAAGCAAATCAAATAGCATGCAGTATTGTAACAAATACACAGTCAAGTTCTACAAATTAATGGTTCCTGAATGGTTTGCCAGATTGAAAAACGGCACTGAAAAGCAAGTGCATATTTTATTTGACATTATGTATATGATATACATATGACCAATTGAAAGCTGTTGAATTATCTGTTCTACCAAACTGACTTCAGCATTTTAAAAAATTGTGGCATTCTAACATATCAAGATTTACATTTTAGTGGTTTAGCTGATAGTATGGAACAATGTTGAAATTATCCAAAAAGGTCACTTACCATGTACTATTTTCATTTAATATTTAACTACATCATTTATCAGACCTTAGATGCAATGCGAGCCATATTTTTTGAGTGCATTTTTCTTTAAAAAGGTCATTTTCTTCCAACTATCCCGTGCATTTTTTGTCTTCTTCCCCTGCTGCTGTAGCCAGACTCGAACCCCTCCAGCCCAGCAAGCATGATCAAGATGCAATCTGAACTGCCTGTCAATTCACAGCGCCTGTTGCTGGCGGGAGACGAGGGGGGGGGGGGGGACAGGCGGAGAAATAAATCATGCCATCATCAGCATATAGTGTGACGCCATTCCTTTTGACGTTCGGATGAAATCTGGGACACAGTTGCATTCATCGTTCAGTGAGCTCTTCCACACAGTTAAACCCACCGACAGCAATGAATGTTGATTGTGACCTTTGCTGTGGTTCCTAAGCTGGAAGTATTTGTTTGTGGAAGATGGATGCAGTGCTCTTCATGCGATTGTTCAAGGAGTCATTGGCCATGCCCGTGGTGCAGGTTTCTGCATGCGTTTTACCGCTTTGTCCTCCTTTTCAGAGACACTAAGTGACAAAGGCTGGCCACAGGGTACAATCAACGGTCGATGGTTTTTTCAATTTAGCTGAAACTCACCGACAGCGTTGAATGTTCACTGGAGCGAGCAGAGCCCTGATGGTGACCAGGGATGACAGTCTGCTGAGAGAAGCAGAGAGAGCAAGTCTTCTCTGTGGGTGGAGAGGCTTCCAACTCTCACCCTCTCTCACTAATATGATATATATATATATATATGCTTTTTATTATTAAAGAACTTTGTGCTTTCCTCTACCACAGCCCTGCTAAAAAAAGAAGTTGAACTGGCTTTGCCCGACCTCTTTTTAAACCCTTGCAATGGCAATGAGAGTACTGTATGTGCCATTAACTTTCATGACACACGGTCATTATGACAACAGAAGGCAGTGTATGGGAGCACGTTATATTTCTCTGCAAGTATCGGTTGCATGACGAAAGTCATCTTGAAACTCCTGACTCATAGTGAGTAAGTAAACAGCACCTGGGTGGAGGCTGCAGCTAGTCATCATATGCTGTTTTTAAGCACAGCGGCATAACCTCTACAGAGGAACCAGTAAGCCTCGAGGGCTTTATGCAAGGTGGAAGATGAGGAAGACACCGGGTATGAAACTGTTGACTCACCCAGATCAAGAGTTGACCAGATCTGTTTCGCTATGTTGTGCTGAAGACTACGGTGTTTCTTTCTTCTTGCATGAATACCAGTAAAAGAACTATCTGCCATCTTGCACGAAAGCTTTTATTACACACTGCTGAATCATTGTTGCTCATCATGAGGAAAAAAAAAAGGTTTTTGAGAATCATGAAAATCAAATGCCACAGAGCTGCTGTAGCAATTACATACAACGTGACAATAAAACCGTGGCAGTGAGTCAAGATGTGGTTGGATGATAAATATGGTGCCGGGATAAAGGGTGACTAAGATGATGAAGTGGATCTCATGTCCTGCCAAGTACTCATTTCACACAGAAAACAGTTAAAAAAATAACACCATGACTCCCGTTAGTCTTTACTATTAAGCAAAACAAACTGAGTAATGAGTAGTACTATTTGAAGATTGGAATTTCTACTAGAGGCCTGAGAGCCAAGAGTCTGCTTCTACGTTTTCATCCTATGTCGGTTAAGTGTTTCTCTGAAAAGCTAGTCAGTTGTGAGCAAAACATTAAATCAAAAATAATCACAACTCAAAATACCCCAGTCAAAAGATCACCGCCGACACGTAACCCAAGCTCGGACCGAAAAGCACAGTCCTTGCTGCGAGGGACACCGCTAACTCTGCCACTCTCTCTCTCTCCACTCTCCCAAACAGTGATGTGAGTGACAGTGTTGGAATTGACAGGAGTGGATGAGAAGGAATGTTGCTTTATAAGGTCTTCTCTGGCCGCAGGATGAGGGTGACAGCGGGAAGAAAGAGCCAGGACATGCAACTAGAGAGAGAAGGGCCCTGAGCTGACAATGTGGCCCTTAATCTGAATGACAAGGTCTGCACATCAGCCCTCAAACCAGCCTGCGTTGGGCGGGGCGGGGGTTGAGCATGAGGGAGCTGAGGAGGGAGATGGCAGGCAAGGGTGTCCTTCCTTCAGACTTGCTGGCCTTAATGGCATGGACAGCTCTGACATTTCACCACGGAATCATTTTTAGATAAGTGGATGTGGTAGTTTGCGTGTGGAGAGTTGAGACTTGTGAAAAATGCAGGAGGCGTTTTTTTTCTGGCTAAAAATAAAGCGCTTTGAAAAACAAGAAAGAAAGAAAATAACCTCAGCCAAGAAATTACGGCGATCGTGGAACATAGACGATCTGCCTAATGAGTCAAAACTTTAAGGGGGCAGTAAATTGCCAGTTGGGATAAAAACTCCCAAACTCCCTTATTCAGTAACTTCTGTTGAGGTTCTCTTGAGCAGCAACATATCCCACAGTTGGTTTATTGAAGCTGCTCAGTGGAAAACCACGACTGTAATGGGCATTTCTCAAAGGGGAATTACAATGAATGTGATACAGGACATCGCAGATATAGGCCACATGCTGCAGACTGAACGAAAAGGAAGCTATAAAAATGTGTGTAAAAAAAAAAAATGCAAAAGCTGCTCTAAGGAGTGCTAACAAAAGCAAACTAGCAGAACAAGTTTGTGAAACCGATACTGTCAAAGTATCACAATTAGTACTGCGGACCCTGTCAAAACACCCTAGTAATTCCAGAAAGACAAATCATACAGGAGGTGATCGAATTACTCCAAAATAACAAGAGAACCATCCGCACTCGATATTAAAGTAGCGTGTGAATGTGCAGTTCTTTTTGATGTTTTAAAGTTTTTGTGCTACTTTTTGTCCACACGGGAGTATTTGTTCACCACTCTCACTGCACTCTTAGGTGTAGCCTTACGATATTGTTCGTAAACTTTTGCTTGGGGGAAAAAAAAAAGGTTATTTAGTTTCATCCGTCTATGAGGATTTTATTTAGTTTTTTTAAAAATCGCAAAAGGGGTCGAATATGAAGACTACATGCCAACCAACAGTTCAAGGGATGGAAATGTGGCTGTAACATTCGCTACAAATGAGCTGAAATCTAATATAACCTGCCAATTATATTACCTGCTTCAAGACGATACGAAGACATTGATGACCCGAGCGATGATGTTAGTGTCCTCCATTATAAGTTTGGTCATATTTAAAGATGCACCCAATGCACTCTATATGGGAGAAACAACGTGTATAAAGAGATCTGTGTAGTTGCAAAGCACAAAAATTGAACTGCCAGAAATATCCAAAGCCTCTTCAGAAATCTTTTCATGAGACGTTGGGCTGAAATACAGGCGTCGCATTATTCCGTTACAGTAAATCGTCTCTACTGGTTCTCATCACATTATTATTTTTTTTAAATCATCACATTCAAATATTGTGACACTGAAGGTATTAGAAATAAATTTGACAAAAGATCATTTGCCAGCCAGCTTCTAATCAGGCTTTATTACTTGGTTTGCATAACAACACTAAAGTGGAAACCCCAGTGTCTCTTTCTCTCTCTCTCTCTCTGAAGGGGAAGGAAATTCCTGGCAGGGGTGCTGTGAGTTGTTGCTTTCTGCCTGCAGGTACAGACCGGCCTCCTCTGTCTGCAGATATCATACCGCGACGTGATCTGTTTAGCTGCCTGACTTTTTGTGTGTGTGTGTGCGCGCGTGTGTGGACTTCTTCCGTCTCCTCGTAGCTGGAATGGCGTCATCCTCTTTATCTGTCGCGCCCTGTCCCTACAGACACAGAGAATGATAGATGGACTTTTAATACACTGACAATACATTTACAAATGCAGACACTATTAATCTTCCAGCAAACAATATGCAGCGAACAAGAAAACACGCACGCGCGCACAAGGACTGACAAGCGGGAGTGGAAAGGATGGTGCGGATGACAGTAATTTGGGGGAAAGGAAGCGAGGAAGGCAGGATTGTGCATGCACTGAAACATGGACATAAAACCTAACATTTGCAAGTGTTTACCAAAACTAGCAATACCAGTTTCAAACATGCTTTTCCATCCGATTTCAATGCATTTCTCTCCATAGTGGTTCTTTGTACGTCTCAATAAGCAGAACAAGTGGTTCAATTCCCACCGATGCTGGAACTGTATGCTCTGTGCCGAGAGGCTTTGGATGCAGCTTATGTTGTATTTTTGTTGTTGTCGTTATTTTATCCGCTGACGGATGCAGACAGATGATGTGTACAACCACGCTCGCAAAACACACACACACACGCACACGCACACACACACACACACACACTTGAGTTAGGGGGACGGAGTCCAGCTGGGGGTGTTCTCCTGCCAAACCTGCAGGCAGGCAGACTGTATTCATATTCATCACACACACAGAGATTGGAACTGGCAGGACGGACACACACACACACACACATAAAGCAGGGGGGAAAAAAAGATCCAAAAAATCTACTGGAGAGTAAATCAATATTTCAAGGGCAACCTGCTATCCTAAACAATTTATAACGAGAAAACTATTTTGCCACCTCTGCTGCATTGTTCTGTTTTTGATTTCTTTTTCTGCTATTTTATCTACCATCACAAAAGATATCTGCACTTGTACACTTAAAAAGAAGAAAAAGAAAAGGGAGGGGCATTTGGAAAAGAGGATATATAAAAAAATGAGAGAGAGCGAGAGAATAATGTCATGAGAGAGGAGCGGCCGGGAGAAACGAGAGAGAGAGAGAGAGAGAGACGCAGGAAGAGGAGTGTCTCTCTCTCACAGACACACACACAAAGCAGAGAGAGACTCCGCAGGGTGCCAAATAATAACCTTCCTTGTCATTATCGTCGCCCAGCCAAACCGCTCTCCACTCCTCCTCCACCTCCTTCTGCCTTCAACACAATCATTGCCCTATCGCTTACAGTGGGCTGCTAAATGGGAACATCAATAGACACATCCATTAGCAGTGCGAGTCCTTTCCTCTCTGACTCCCAAGTGCTTTAATAGTCGGCGCGCCCCCCCCCCCCAACCTCGGCCTTGACTGTTAACCAAGCTAGTTCCAGCGCAGGCAAAGCCGAACTGATGGAGTGTGTCATTACAGCTGGTTAGTAACGCGCTTGCTGTGAGGGAGGTGCCGTCAGTTAACCTGAAGCTAGAAACCAAGGCGATGGGGCTGAGTTCTGATTTAAGTAGCTTCCATACAAGCAGCAATCCTAGAATCCCCCTTTCATTCATTTATTGCTCACATCTACACTTGCCATGCTGTACTATTTTTTTTTGCGCTGCACTTTTCAAAGATCATCGTTTAAGCAGAAATCACTGGATTTTCTGTTTAAGCCCTTTGTAGGTGGCACGCTTCTGTTCTGGCAACCACTGCTCAGGATGGCTAAGGGCCTGCCAGACATCAGGGGTTTAAGCCTGAAGTGTACATAAAACTGTAAGTGCTACGGGGTTATATCCATTAGTAAGAGTAGCAACACTCCTAAGCATTGATTTGTGTGGTTACAGTAAATGAAACGCGTTAATCCAACACTTCACTGATTATAAAAAGGAGAAACTATCATACTAAAATGTAATTTGAAAAGGCCAACAAATAAAAAAATTTAAAAACTCATCATTCAAAGAGGCCAATCTTATTTAGGACTGCATTAATACCTTGTTAACCTCAGTCTGAACTTCAGTCACTGTAACTGTTATTAATTATGGGCAGCTCTTTGACAGTTTAATGAACATCAAAATAAAGCCCACCGGAACCCATCCAAAAGGGTAGCACATTGAGGAAAAGAT
>JAVQJF010122814.1:0-16502 GCA_036023855.1 Gadopsis marmoratus | reverse complement strand
CACCGCCTCCCTGATGGTAACAGCTGAACAGGTGCTGGGTGGGAGGAGTCCTTCAGGATGCTGTGGGCCTTTCTGTGACAGTGTGACCTGTACAGCTCCTCTAGAGAGGAGAGCACAGCTGATTGTCTTCTGTGCTGTGTTGATGAATATCTGGAGCGCTGTCTTTTCCTGAGCAGTGCAGCTGGCAAACCACACTGGGATACCGTACGTTAGTACACTTTCAACAGAGTATCTGTAGAAAGACACCAGCAGCTCCTTAGCTGGGCCGGTGTTTTTCAAAGTCGCTGCTGGGCCTTTTTGATCAGCGCAGTGGTGTTGGTTGTTCATCTGTCTGTTTTCCATGTGTTTCCTGTGTCTGACCGGCTCTTCCTCTGCAGTGGCCTATGCCTCCGAGATGTGTGACGTACTGAACCAGGACCTGTTCTCTGCCTGCCACGAGTACCTGAGTCCTGTATCCTTCCATCAGCAGTGTCGCTCGGACACCTGTAAGTGCGGGACGCCTTGCCTCTGCTCTGCGCTGGCCCACTACGCTCGTCACTGCCGCAGGTTCGCTGTCATCGTCGACTTTCGCTCGCAGATACCGGACTGTGGTGAGTGTTGCTGACGCATCAGAGGCTGCTTCGTCACACTGTTGTCGACAGCTATAGAATGAAGACACAGAGCCTGACATCTGATTGACTTTTCTTTCTTTTCTTGTGTTCTCGTTGTAATGCCCAATATCAAACATCTGGGTTTTGCGAGCACTATACCTTTAACCCTGATTGGGATTAAAACCACCTGAAATGTAAAATTCTAAGGTTTGATTAGATCCTCAGAGGGGAAATGAGGTAGACGTTCACTAAGCAAAGGTTTGAGACAGATGTCGTTACAGTAGCTACTTGTAAGTGTGTCGACAGGCCTCGGTAGTTCGTGTTGTGGCTCCAGAAGGAGCTGCGACAAGTCTGAAAAAGAAAAAGTGGGTGTTAGAAAGAAGTGACTTCCTGCTTGGGGCTATCGGCTAGCGACAACATTAGCCGCTACTAGCATAGCACACCGACTCTCCGACTGGACTGTCCCTGGTCAAGTTGCATTGTGGGTAATGTAGGTGGATAACATTGAGCAAAATACAGTTTGCAACTCATAACTTGCATTATAGCTGTATATATTAATGGCAGAGCTACCTTTTTATTATCTCAGCAGGATTAACTGGTGGAGGACCCACTAAAGACCAGCTCAGACTCAGTAAGGCTGTAATGTTTCATTAGCGAATCAGCAATTCAGCAAAAATATTGCAGTCCTGTATTACTAAACTTGATAAGGACATTAAAACAAATATACAGTATATATTGTGATGTCTTAAGGAGCGTGAGTAGAAACCACGCAGCAACAGAGTTTCCAACGTAAAGAGTCTGTAGTTCAGAGATATGGTTTACATCTTGTCACATCCCATCCCTCCCTTCCCACATAAACAGTCTCCTCTTTATCTTAAACCCTCCCGGATCCTCATGTGTTCTCCCTGCTCCACTTCCTCTCCCTCATCAGTTCATTGAATCCAGCTGGGGGACTGCCAGAGCCCCGTGTTGGCCCGGGTGCTCATGGGAAGTGTAGTCCCTGTCTTCCACTGCCATGATGGTTTGTAGGCCCTGCTGAAACCACCGAGCGGGGACATACCTTCCCTCTATGGCGTGTCCCCTTGTGACATCACAATATATATATTCAATATTTTTATAATAGTAATGTATCAAAGGACAATGATCAAACAACGTGAAAGCTGTCGTTCATGGTGAGGAGCCTACAAACAGCCATCATTCAGATCTGCAGCTCTCCTCGGCTGTACAGAGCTTCAGCTCATTGGTCAGCTGTTTAAAAAGCCACTGTACCTTCCTGCCGAGCAGCAAACAGCAGCTGCTGAGACCAAAACAGAGCTAAAAGAGAGGGAACATCAGTCGTAAACTCATCGGATACGACTCCAGATGAAGGATCATGTTGCTCGGAAACTGCTGGGTGTGTTCATGAGGAACTGTTTGCAACACATGAACTTAAATGGTGATGATATTATGTCCACGTTCACAACTTGTTTCTGCTGCCCCACAAAACAGTTATTACAGGGTTAAAGGGGATGATGTGACAGTAGAACATCCAAAGGATACTGTGTTAATAACAGGAAGGTCTCAGTCTGTCCGTTAACACCGTGTCCCTGCAGCCGCCACCTGTCCTGACACCATGCAGTACGGAACCTGCGTGTCATCCTGCCAGCGCCGCTGCTCCGCCCTCTCCGTCCCGCAGCCCTGCGGGGAGGAGTGTGAGGAGGGCTGCGTCTGCCCGCAGGGATCCTTCTACAACCAGCGAACACACACCTGTGTGCACAGGTAAGGCTGGGGGGGGGTTTCCAAGCAGAAGTAGAACAAGACAAAATAAATCCACCTTTACTTTTTACGGCAAAATAGAAACACAAGGAGAGCGATACAATTATCACTGTAACAGGAAGTCTTGTGTAACACTAAAATATTTGTTCCTGTATTTAGACGATGAGATTGTTGCATCCACGCTGGCACTTTAGTGTTAAGTTCAGGAGGAATCGGCTGTTGTGGACTCACTCTGCCAAACAAATCCCCTCAAAGTGATATTTGTATCTGCTCTGAAGTTTAGGTCAGCCTTTAAGTGGAGAGCCTTGTATGTTTCCTGCAGACGTTATAGAGCCAGAGGACCTCAGTAATTGTGCTCTCCCTTTCAGCCTGCTCTGCCCTAGAAGACATGCAGCTTAATTCCTCCTAAATGTCCCAGGTTTTTACATCCTAGTGCAGCACGGCGCCTTACTTACCATGTGATAGAGTTACATCAAGGAATTCACCGTGAAACCCCCCTTTCATTCCCACTTGGGCTGGTATCTGATAACCAGTGAGAAAGAGTTGGTAGTACAGAGGCCGATGTGTGGCGCTGGCCTATATGTTACAAGGCTTTCACATTTAGCACAGCGCAGCTCCACTGTCATTTCTGATGGTTCTACAATGAGAGGTTTGTCTAGAATTATGTTTTTTGAAGGAGGTTTAGTTTTTGACACATTGAGCATGCTTATCTGTCCCCTCTCCTCTTACCTGTAATACTCTGTAATACTCTGTTTACAGCAACACAAAGCCCTCTTTACCACGATTCTTTACATAGTAACGAACACAGTGAGCGGTTCACATCACTCAAAGCCTGATGTGATGGTTTCTGAACATCTAAACACGCCCAGTGCTCATACTGAGATTCAAAACACTGGAAATAACTGTTGCTTCAATATGAATGTTACAGATCAGTGAGTGTTTGTGTTTGTTCACCTTTGTGTGCCCTTCAGGAGCGAGTGTCCTTGCAGTTTCCTCGGAGCAGAATATGAACCAGGAGATGTGATCATGACGTCAGCAGGTGTTCAGTAAGATCCTCTCCTCCGTCTGTGTCAGCCTTAACCGTCCAAACAATAATGTTAATGAATGATGATGATTCCAGAAACCTTTTCCACTCGCTTCAGGCAATTCAGTTAACAAACAGAGACAGCAGATGAACGCTGGTGTCAGGAGCTTTCAAGAACTGCTGTCAGTCACAACGCAGACAAGCAAAGTGCCGCTCCCTTATTTAAGATTATTATTCAGAATATCTACTGTCAACTAAAGTAAAAGTCTAAAGGCTCCCTAGTGCATATATATCTATTTAATGGTACGAACAATATACTATACTAATGCTAATATACTGACTATTCTGTCTTGCCAGTACGGGGGCAAAAGTTAAGTCACAAGTGTGTTGCAAGAGAGAAAGAATAATAAAGTGTGGAAAAGATGGAAAACTTTCAGAAAAAACAAGAAATGAGCAGAAACTGCAGTCCCACTGGAATTATCTTCAAGGGATTATTAATGAATGAACCTCCCGTGCAGCACCTTCATCATGCATCATCATCCTCTCTGTGTTCCCCTGCAGACTCTGTCTGAACGGTAAACTGGTGTCCCAAACAGCACACAGTGGTGAGTCACTTTAAGGCTTTTCAGGTCATTTTTCTTATTTCTTAAGCTGATCTTAAGTGGAAGATTCAGCATGTCACTTTAATTTACTGTACGAACGTGTCTTTGTGGTGATGATCCAACCTGCCATCACCCTTCCTCTCTCACCCAATCACGGAAATGAACATAACCACAGTAAAATCACACAAGTTTTGTTTTTGTTCTATTTAGCTGACATTAATTATAAGCAGCCTAAACTAAACATAGGAAGAGTGGGAACTCGTCTTCGGTGCAGCACCTTCCTAACCTGTGGTTTGTTCTTCGCCTCTTGCAGACATGTTGTGTCCAGCCGCTCAGCTCTACCAGAACTGCTCAGACGGGGCCGATGGCCTCCTGCCAGGAAGTGGTGTGTCCTGCGAGCGCACCTGTGAATCCTACCTGCTCAACCTCACCTGCTCCACACACGAGCCCTGCGTGGCCGGATGCACCTGCCCTGCTGGGTGAGTGATTATTATTATTTTCTCCATCACTGCTTGTGTATGGATGTTTATGCCAATATTACAAAAACATAGTATAATCAAGTTGCGTGCATGATGTGTGATGAATCCTTAATTAAAAAGAATATATATTCATTTTAATGTTTGATATGCATCACAACATTAAAACATTTGAAACACTGACAGTTTGGTCAGTGCAGTACTTCTGTTGTCCCATATTTGAGCGGTCTGTCAATGAAATGGAAAATGCAAATCTTGTTCAGGATGCCTTTTTGTTTTTCTCCATTGATTTTGCACAAAGTTGCTTTTGTAATTTTTTCAACTTTTAACAGCGTACTGTTGACTTGTTTGCGACTGGAAGACAGCAGGTGTTCCAGATGTTCCTCTGTGGATAGTGGTCTTGGTCAGGGTGATGTTGCAACAGAGCGTGGCCTCTTTCCTCACAAATAAAGGTTGAGACATGACTGTGTAGGTTTGGTGAAATCTAAAACTCTGAGTGTTCCTGTCAGACTGTGTCACTGAGCTGAGGTCAGCAGGGGGGGGGCATTATTTGGGCATTGACTCTTATTGGTGGTGACTATGATTAGTACAGACAGGGCCACTGTTTGTAACTCCCAGAGAAATATATTCAGTGATTTTCAGCTGTACAGGTTGTGGAAAAGAGTCTTTTTGTGCTAGCCGTGGCCAACATGACCTCACAAGGTCCATTAATCCCAGGGGTGGTGGTTTTGATCCCCACCCCCTCTGTGGCAGCTCTGTCATCATCGGTGTGTGAATGAGATGAATCTGTAAAGTCTAAGTGAAGTCCATTTACCGCCCAGCACGGATCCTGAGGCCGTAATGACTGCCATGAATTTGTTCCGTCACATCGATTCTTTTTTGCAAAATGAAAAACTTTCCTGCATGATAATAATAATACAACGTTCAGGTTCAGTCAGTGGGTCTTCTCATCAGGCCAAGAGATCCATTTTTAAAGGTTTTGATAGTTCACCTGACTCGCTGGAAGTTGTTCAGGTTGGTCAGAACCTAGAGTTTAAAGAATTCACATGTAAAGGTGACAGAACCTGACCCAGGTCCCAGTGCCTGGTGAGGCAGTGGTACCTTGTTTTATACCCCACCACAGTCATGTTCATTACTGCCAGCAGCCATATTTATCTGACAAGATCATCTGTAGGAGACTAAAGTCCTTACAAACTGCAGATCACCTGATCCCTGTAATCCCCTGTGAAAGGAGGGTCAGTTGGTTTCATTCTGTGACATCCTGATTACAATGTGCACATACAGGGTTAGCAAACACATCCCAGCTTATGACACTTATGACTGATGGTAGCCCTAAAGCAGAAAACACAAGCTCTGTGTTTAGCTGTTGTTGGACATGGTCACTAATACACACTTAATATATAATTAATGATGTTCTTAACCTTTCCCTTTCACCTAAATGCAGAACTTAAAGAAGAAGGACGCAACAAGAAAAATCTGAAACTGAGTAATACTGAAGTGATTAAAATGTTAAACATAATGAGAACTCAGAATTAAAGTCAGCTGAACATACATTTAAAGGTACAATGTGCATATTGGATACAAATGTCGGTTATATTAATATAATAAGAATAATCAACTATTTATATTGAACTTTTCCTAACAATGTTACAAAGTGAGCCAGACAAGAAGGATGAAGTGAGAATAAGTTTAAACCTTAAAGTAAACAACCCCTTGTGTAAGATAATACATATTAAATTAAACATATGAAAGGTCCAAAATGTCCCTTCAGGAGGAAATTCATAGCTTCCAAATGGATGAGTTGGGATTAAACAAACCGTCAGTCACCAGATAAAGAAAGCGGAATGTATGGTCAGTGCTACAAAATGCTGATTGTCAATCTGTAACTTATAACATATTTAAAGATTTAAGTGAATATTGCATTTTATCCAGTCAAATAAAGTCCACTCAAATGAAACGTGCACCCTCATTAACCTTCCCCCTTTCTGCGGTCAGTGCATCTGACATCATCAAACACAGCCTCATGGAGGAAAGGTTAAGCAGGTACACAGACAGCCTGACCTCACCGGTGTGATTCATTTATTCCTGCTTGCCACGTCAAACACGATGACCTTTATGGTGACGAGAATCACGCGCACTCTGACTCCCGGTGCCAGAAAGCCAGACATGGTAAGGGTTTAATAACTCGCTGGAACCTGATAGTTTGTGATCTCATTTTGTGGTAAATATGGAGACAGAGATCTCATTCAGCTGCCCAAAACTGTCTACCCATGTGACGGGTAGACAGAGTAAAGGTGCAGTCATGAGTCTGATTTTTAGAAGCTTGTTTTTCACAGTTTTGAGGATAATCGGGTTGGTTGTGTGTCATTGCAGCCTGATAGAAAGCTCCCTGACCGTTTCTTTCAGCAGAAGAGAAACAGACATGCCAAGCTCTGAAAATGAGCTGCGTCCTTGTGTCTGAAGACCTACATGATTTCCCTGCTGTGTGGAAGCCCAGCGATGTGTAATACCAAATCAAGTATGTATAGTGTACTGTACACCGATTCCTACCACAGCATTCAGTGTTTTCTCTTCTCACAGAAAGATTTGGAAATACTGGAGCTGCTGGAAAACTGAAAAGAGATGAATTCAATAAGTGAGACATCAGTCACAACGTGGCTGTGAATGCACGCCATGTTTGTGCATATTTGAATCTGATGTAAAAATATATGAGGTTGTGGAGTTTTCTTGTAAGCACACAACAGCTCTGTTTATATGGGATGTTTCTTACAATGAAGACCCGTGGATACGTATCAATAAACTGAGTGCACAGATCTGTTAAATGTGCACGTGGATTCAACTTCATGACACCTGCAAGTAGATAACGTTACTGTTAATAATTGATCATTTTATATTTTTGCCCTCCTCATAGTTTGCATCAGGCAGGAATGGGCTCATGAAAACCGACCCGTGAGCTTGGGTTAGCATTCTGTTCTACAATATAAATCAATATTTCTGTTCCACCATATGACCCCAGGCCACTCGCTAACAATGGTTAAAAACCTTTGAGTGAAAATTCTTAAATAAATACAACAAAACACATTTAGCTAAGCGCTCTAGAGGTTTCAACCCTGTTTTTGTCAAAGATGATGGAGAACATGAGGCCAAGACCAATACAAGATCACAAAATATGAACCAAGTCCAAGTGGAGTACTCCTACTTGGCTTAGAAGTACGCTTTTCTTTTTTTAGACATCCTGCTACATGTCAGTCACATGTCTTCAGCGTTCTTTTCTAAAGCACACAGCAGATGATAAGCAGGTGTTCCCTCTGTCATATTAACCTACACATAGATGATTATCATGGAAACAGAAAAAAGAAGTCCAACTCAAAGTCAACTGCAAGGTATTCATCTGCAGCAGGACTTAAAAACCTCCAATGGGAAATAATTAGATGAGGTGCTGACAGAAGAATCCATTGTGTTTCCATTCACAATAGCACACTTTGTTTATGGTCAAAATGTAGACCATTCATTCAGTGCTCATTCTGTCACAGTTAGCCCAGCTGAACTCATATGAACCTGGACCTTCAGGTGCAACACAGGTCCATGCAGCATGCCAGAATTTGGTTTTGGTTACAGTACGTGCATAGATGCAACCGAATTTACCTGCAGACTTGGAGAGGTTGTTATAAACAAGTACAGAGCAATACTGCACGAAATGAAGACATACACAAAATAACCTCTGAGTGAAGATGCAGTTTGGAGATGATGAAGGTGACGTAACACAGCTGTGAACCCTCTTCACTACTGGAACATCAGCAGCTAGCTGGAAGAGCATTTTTGGGGTTTGAGTAGATATTAGGTTCTATAACAATACTAGAGAGTGTATCTTTAATTATGTTAATAATTGTAATTGTAATTGTGAGAGAAACCTTCTGGCAAACCTAAACTGAGGACGTTAATCTCATCCTTAGCCTGAACTGAGCACAAAGGTCGATGTGTGCCTGATTTAGATCTGGCAATATGCCTCTGGCTTTGGAACCTGGATGGTTTCTGTTTCAGAGTTCCAATGCAGAAGTAAATGAAGAGATACAGTATTTAGGCACTTAGTCCAGATTCAAACTAGTGCCTGATAGCAACACATGTATGTTTTTTGTGTTTAATCTGCCTCAGACTTAATTTTCCTCTGCAGGAATTTAGATGAGATCTTAGGAACCTAACAGATAACGATTGTCATGTTTCCATTGTTCTCTGCTTCATTTAGTAACAAGTTCCTTAAATTAAACTTCGGCACTGCTCAGGAGGTGACACCTAATTAAAGTTCCAGGTACTTTTAACGGTTGTGATACAGCAAGCAGATGTGTCGTCACATCCCAACAGCACAACAGTAACCACCATTTTACTACATCTGTAACAACCAAGACAACCGATACTTTAAAAAAGAAGAGACCGTCCAGAGGGAGCTGGAGTCAGCAGATAGAAAGGAAAAGGTTTCTCAATGTCCGGCCGAAACGGGGATAACACCCTCAGACAAAGAGTACAGGAAACTATTTTAGATGATATAAGAATAAAGGATCACAATGCAAGTAGTGGAGCAAACGTGGCTGGATTCCATTTTGGGCCCCAGCGGGTCCCTGGATTCTCTGTCAGCGTATAAAGTTGTACCTCATGTTCATGTAAACATCAAAAACAACACTTCTCACGTGGTCTTCTGTCCCACAACTGGGTACTTCACTGGCCTGATTAGCAGCACCTGAAACGATGTTTAGTAGGTTAGACGCTGATAACATGGGCCAGAAGCACCGTCACCGACGGGCCAAAAGCACCGTCACAGACGGGCCAAAAGCACATCACCGACGGGCCAGAAGCACCGTCACAGACGGGCCAAAAGCACATCACCGACGGGCCAAAAGCACCGTCAGACGGGCCAAAAGCACCGTCACCGACGGGCCAAACACTGAAGGTTATTAACTGTATGTGTAACAGTTTTGTTGTCTGGTATAATTAAGACTGTGATCTCCACTGGACGTGCAGAACCTGACACAACACCAGATCACAGACCAACATCAAGCCTCTGCGCCGCCTGGCTCGCCTGTCGCCACTCTGTGCATGTACATCTTTCTCAGTCACTTTTACATCGTCTGATAAAATGAAATTCAGAATTAGTGCTATGTTTATGAGAATGTGCACGTAGGTGAAAATAAATGATTTTAGAATCTTTGATCAGAGTAATTGATAGGGCAGCTTGGCGGGTGGATAAAGGAAGCTGTTAACACGGTTTTATCTGCGGTGTAACTCTACTCAGATGAACCTGAGGTTTGTGACGGGACCATTCAGTATGTGGCTTCATTGTCTGCAGCCTCGCCAGTGGATATATTCAACCCTGGATATTACAAGATGCTTATCAGCTTCGTCTCGCAGAGTGGAAAGCGAATGGAGGAATCCAGACAAAGACTGTTTCTCTCTCTATCTCTGAGAATCCAAATTGCCTGCTTTTCTCATGTAGCTAACGAGTGTTAACACTTTTGATCCACAGTCGCCGACCCCTGAAACTCTGTCCCTCTTGTTTCCTGGCATCGCTGCGCTCTGGAAACCAACCTGCTTTGGCTCTGCCTCTGTCGTTCTCTTGGCAAAGGACGGTCCTCATATCTGGATTAGAGATGAACACAGGAGCTCCAAACGATGATTATGTTATAACATGATAGCACCCTGTTAGCCCACAGTTCTTGAATAATAACCAACATGGCTCCAAATTTGACTGTACTCAGTCATGAGAGTCTGTTAGTGGCCTGCTGGTGACTCTGATCTGCTTTTCATCACAGCTCTTCAGATGGGGTCACTTCTACTGCTCATGTTTGGTCCACTGAGGAGACGTTTGTTTAAATTCCCAAGACGTTCCTAAAGTATTGATTTTTCAGTGTGTTCCTGAACAACCTTTATGACCATCCTAAGATGTCTTATTGGTCACCTCTGTGGAAGAGGCTCATTAGGTTTAGCAACCTAAAACTCCTTGGTTAATGTCAGGGAGCGATCGGCTTCATGGTGGTAAAATGTCCAGTGTTGTCTGGACACAAACTGTGGTCCCTGGCGTTATAGTCACTAGACCTAAAACTGTTGTTCTGGTCATGAATGTAATTGTTTTATTCAATTCTCAAACATAAATGTCAGATTGTCTGGTTCCAGCTTCTTAATGTGAGGATTTGCTGCTTTTCTCTTTGAGTTTTTAACTGGTCAGACAAAGCTGTCACCTTGGACTCACGATGGGCATTTGTTAGTAATGAAAACCTGTCATCGCGTCACAGGTTGCATTCAATGTGGAGACATTAAACTCTCGTTGTTTTTATAGTTTAACAATATGTTTGCCCTAAATGGTTTGCAGCACTTTGCAGCTTCCTTTGAGGTCAAACTGAAGAAACTAAAGGAGCCACAGTGCATTACCAAAATCTGTCGATCTTAAACTTCTCCATCCAAGCACCATTCTTCATACAGAGTTTTAAAATGTTTTGTCGTTTAACAAGTTTATATTTGCCCTCAGCTTGCTGAAACATGGAGATGAGTGCTTTGAACATGAATCCTGCCCCTGTATTTGGAAAGGAAAGGAGTATTACCCCGGGGACAGAGTCTCCTCCCCCTGCTATCAGTGGTAAGTTCATGCCTCTGTGAAGGCCGAGCCACAAATAAATTCAGATCAATAGAATATCTGGTGTTTCTGCACTGTTTTACCTTCCTTCCTTCAGTCTTTGTACGCCATGACAAAATGGAGGACCCATCCATTGTCATGGCGTACACATTTATTATTTTGTTATTACCCTCAACAATCATCCACCAATAACTGTCAGAAATCAGACAAATCTCTAACAACGTTGCTAATTTTTCACAGTCAGATTTAACCTGAAAGCATCGAGTCAGTGGCCACCTGATACCCATAATTCTCTGTTATCACGGCACAGAAAAAGGCCTAGAAGACAGAGCGGGCCTTTGTATGACCCTTGGATTCCCTCTGCTTCAGACGGTTGGTGAAAGGAAACGCTCTCCCAGTGATCTCAGTCATTCTCACATCCTTCCATTCCTTCTCCAAGCCATAGCCAGTGAAGAAGATGTAGATGACAACCTAATAGCACAATGAGCGATTCAGCCTTTGACAATTCACCGGCCACTTTTCTGCCCGCTGTAAACCCGAGGCTCTCCACAAAAGGAGGCCATTAGCCGTGAAGATGTCCTTGCACTAAGTGGGAACAAGTTGATGTTGAATCACTGAAGCTATTCTGTGTTTGTAGTGTTTGCCAACACGGGACGTTCCAGTGTGTATTTCATCCATGTCCATCCATGTGCATGGCTTACGGCGATCGCCACTACAGGACGTTTGACGGACTGCTGTTTGACTACGTTGGTGCATGCAAAGTCTATCTTGTAAAGGTATTGAAAGTATTTATTTACAGTAAGAGAACGAAAATAGAGGGTTTGCATATTGTAGCCTATTAACTATTCATCTGTACACTTAAGGATTACAGTTTCTATTTTTTTATCAGTTTTATTTAAGAATATATATTTTTTAAAGGACAACAACAAACTGTAACCTGGACCATAACAGGTTTTGGTGGTATTATAGTATTTTTATAATCCCATTTTCTCCTGTATTTATTTACAGTATTAAGGGTTGTTGTTATGCAAATTTTGTCCTGTGTTTAAATAATCATAATACACTGATAAAAAATTTAATAAACCAACAAAATGTTCACTGCGATGAATTACCCATCTAAAGCAACTTTACATGCTGATTTTCATACTGTAACTAGCTTGAAAAGGTGAAATCTTCCTGGTTGGCAACAAAAGCAAAATGTAGCTGATTTGTTCTTATCGGGCTCAAAGATAAAAACAATGTTATGAAGTTTTCTTACAAATGAAAGTTATTTTTGCATTCAGTGTAATCTGTGTGCACAACATAGAGGTTTTGGCCGCTGTGGCTCAGGGGGGTAGAGCTGTTGACCTTCAGCCTAGGGTCTGTGGTCCGATTCCAGTGTCCCTGGGCGAGACACTGAACCCTAAGTTGCCCCTTGGTGCCATATGAGTGCCCTGTCCCTGACCAAGACAGGGCAGAAGCACTTGGACTTGGTCCCTGGTTGCAGCATTGAAGGCTAGGTTAGGGGTTAAGAGTTAGGGGTTAGGAGTTAGGAGGAAGGATGGCATGATGGGATAAATGCAGAGGACGAGTTTCATCGTGGGATGTGTGTGAATGTATCCTCATTGTTGGACAATAAAGATCTGCATCATTATACAAACAAACCTCGCAGAGAAACAGCTCTGCAGCGCTACTAGAGGTCTGACACAGCAAAGGCAGGGTAAAGTCATTTCTCACTGCTGTCACTTATATAAGTTTAAATACATATTAGGGTTAGTGTCGACAACATTTCTAAGATATCAGGACTGTTTCCTGTCCTCCACAGAGCAGCGCTGATGTGATGCTCAGCGTAGCAGCCGAGAACGTTGACTGTTTCGACAGCGGCGTCATCTGCAGGAAGTCTCTGCTGATCAACATCGGCAGATCCTTCGTAGCATTTGACGATGACACTGGGAAGCCAGTAAGACTCACTTTCAATACATTTTCTATATTTGTTACAGAATCATTTACCAGCAGCAAATTAATCACGAGATGAGTTTAAATTCTATGATGATGATGAAAATGTTTTTGTCACTTCTAAGACACGTATATTGGCTAATCGTCTTTATGTCAACTCCAGAGTTACATTTAACTAAATTTCAGTAAAATGAAACTTTCTCCTGCAGAATCCATCCAGTGTGATTGACAGGAAGCAGAGGATGTTCATCTGGCCAGCCGGATACTTCACGGTGGTTCATTTCCCAGAGGAGGACGTTACCGTCCTGTGGGACCGTAAGACGACCGTCCACATCCAGGTCGGACCTCGCTGGCAGGTGGGACGCTGGTTCAGTGCCTGTTTCTGTCTCAGTGCCACGTTGTGATTTTAGGAAACATTTAGAGCATATAGACGATGCTCTAGTCTAGAGTGAATAAATGTTAAAATACAGACCGTTAAAACATATAAAGACTGCATTTACCATCAGCACCATCTCTCCTTGTCCTCCCTGAAGAGGATAAATAACAGTTCACTCTTGACTTTGCAAACAGCAAAGTAATCTCAACTCAAGTTCCCCATACTTGCTTTCGACTGTATCACATGGTACATCAGCAGACGGAGTGTTATCACAGAGCTGTAGATGTTCTGAGCACGTTTAGCACTTCTTGTCCATGCTGGCCGAAACTTTCTTGACCTTTTCCAACACAAGTAAACGCTTGCTGACACAGTGTGATGGTTATAAGCTGTGGAGCAAGGCAGTAAGTGTGAGTTTATAGTTTGACAATATCTGAGTGATCCGTCTGTTTTTAAAGATTAAAGTGGTCAGAGAAAACCTGACCACTGTAATCTCAGATATTAATGTAACTCACCAACTGGAGAACATCTCAGCAGCAGTGTGCTCAGTGCTGCCGCTGGTGGTGAGAAGCTGTATTGCATCAACGCTACAATTGGAGTGTAGCCTGTAATTCACATCTGTCAAAGCAGAATAAGAATGACAGACAGTGGACTGGTAAACGTTCACCATATGAAATAACTTCTTTATTATTAATGTATGAAAATGATGTTGGTGACGTGTTCAGGGGAAGCTAAGTGGACTGTGCGGGAACTTTGACATGAAGACGGTGAACGAGATGCGGACACCCGACAACATCGACTCCTCAACTCCGCAGGAGTTTGGAAACAGCTGGACTGCAGCAGAGGTGAGAGAGACGTCTCCTGTGACATCATCAAGCAAAAGAAACAAAGATCTTTCTTCACTGAAGAAAGATGGCAGGAAGTGGTGACTCATGATGACAAATGCCTTTATTTAATCACTATCGTCTTGATCAGATCATCCCTGGATTTGTCAAATCTCTTAAAAACTCACTTCTGCTACATTTCTTTCACTCTTGATTTTGATATTTTGATTTTAATGTGTGTGTGTGTGTGCGTGCAGTGTGTGAACAGTCCGGATATCAGACACCCCTGCAGCCTCAGTCCTCTCAGAGAGCCTTTTGCAAAGCGCCGGTGTTCTGTCCTGCTCAGTGAGGTCTTCCTGGCCTGCCACCCAGTGGTGAGTAACAGTACAGCAGCAGGCCTCTCAAACTGCTCATCACCATCTGATGGTCTTGAACAGTTGATACATGACTTTCAACGTGATATGACCCATGTATTTATAATCTTTTGAGTATCAAACACTTTTCCAGGTTTAATAGGTGTAAAGTTAAATAAATACATAATTAAATGAACAGTTAGGTGGAGTATGACTTTCTTTCTACCCCGGCACTTTGTACATCACACCCATCCTTCATCTAAATTAGCTTTTCCATTCTGGATAATTGCTGAAAAGTGATAGTTTTTCTTTGCATTCAGGTGGATGTTACCTGGTTCTACATGAACTGCCTGGCAGACACGTGTGCCTGCAGTCGTGGAGGCGACTGCGAGTGTTTCTGCACCAGCGTGGCGGCATACGCCCAGCGCTGCTGCCACCAGGGCGTTCCTGTTGACTGGCGCTCCCCGTCTCTGTGTCGTAAGTCAGAATGCAGGGAGTGAAAAGCCCGTAACTGTAACAATCATTATTACAAAAGCAGTCATTAATAAAGCCTACTAACGGCTTAAAGTTCTTTATAAAAATGTCACTTGTTTGTGTCGATCATAAAGTACTTTCTAACATCTTTTACTATTATTATAATTATTATTAACATTCATTTTATTATTAACATTCTTGTTATAACTTTCTCTGGGCTTCTCTCTGCAGCGTATGATTGTGAATTCTACAACAAAGGTATGACAACTACATTAATCACACGCACACACACTAACATGAGGCTGGACCTATGAATGATACGATTGGCACACAGAAATAAAGATATTGATCCGGCTGAGTTACAGAGATGTGGCGTCAGAGGAAAGCAGGCAGGGATTTATTTCATGGCAGCTGTTCTTAATTGAGATTTAAATGCATCTGTTAGATACAACAATGCAACATAGATCAGACTTGATCATCTCTGATCAATCAATAAGTTGTTGTAATTCACAGTGTTTAGTTTTATTAGTGTGTAATGTGACAGTTTTAGTTGGTTGGTGGACGCTGTTGCTACTGGAGGGAGTAGGCATTTACTTTAGACAAACGTTACTTACGTTAATTACTGAGATTAAAAAAGCATACTATTGTTTTTTGCACGTTTTAGCTGCTGAACTGGAATCATCTTGCTACCAGGCAGCTGCTGGTTGATGATGTAATGCTGACCAAAGCAGTGCAGGTTTGATGTGAAGATTTTCACCGTCTGCTGGTTGATTTTCATACGAAATGAACAGAAACCAGCGGCTGCCTGGGAAAATGCATCCAGAAATTCAAACCAAATGCAAAATGGGTAACTGCGATCAGTGTGTGAAATACTCTGACAACCGGGGGGATGTCTCGTGGCTGGTACGAAAAATAGACAAAGACAAAAACAAAAACTAAAATATATATATACAGCTCTGGAAAACATTAAGAGACCACTGCAAAATGATCAGTTCTCTGGTTTTACTATTTATATGTGTGTGTTTGAGTAAAATGAACTTTGGAAAATTTGGAGTGGTCTCTTAATTTTTTCCAGAGTAAAAACACACAAGCCACATGCAATTTTGCATTCTAAGCAGAAATAAGGGATGTTAAAAACAAGCAGCGAATCTCCAAACAGTGTTTTATCATGTTTTAAATAAAAACTTCTGTTGGATAAATAAGGTTTGGTTTTTCAGATGTGGAGAAGAACCACAGAGTCAGGATGTATTATTGATCCTATATCAATTGTATAGTGTGCAGAATTACAGCCGGCAGCAGTAACCATGGCAGCACCTGCCTGTTTTTTCTGTGTTGCTCCTAACCTTCAATATTTTCAATTCAATTCAGTTTTATTTCTATAGCTCTATATCATAACAGAGTTATCTCATAGCACTTGTTAATATAGAGCAAGTCTAAACCAACTCTATATGTACAGACCCAACATTTCCACCAGGAG
>JAVQJF010122807.1:0-33961 GCA_036023855.1 Gadopsis marmoratus | reverse complement strand
TCCAGATCCTGAAAGGGCTACAATGGGAAAACATATGCTTTGTTTTTCATGGCTTATGTGCTCCGTTTTGGCACTACAGTTCCCATCATGCTTTGGGCAATGTAAACAGGAAGTATAATATTGCCATGGAGTCAGTGAGCTGGCTGTGGACTAGCTGCGAGTGGCTTATTAGCCTAAAGGAGTTCACTTGTGCGAATCTGACTCAAGCTGCATTACTTACTACCAGTTCCTGTTCACACTGCTGTCATGGATGTACAGCCAATGACCAGGGATATTTTTGACATTCAATCAATTAATTAATCTAACCAGAGTTAGTTCCTCTTAAGTTATAATAAGCATATTTTTTTATATGATTTCAAAGCACCTTTACAAATGTTTGTCCTGAAAGTAATCTGAAGAAACAAATTTATTGTATGTTAAACACATTGGCTGCATGGGCCAAGGCTTAAACAGCTGGTAATGTACAGTCCTTTTGCATTCCGGACCTTTCTGGTTTTGTACTGTTCTTATTCCCATAGATAAGCAGCCATGCATAGATGTGTAATATATTAATGTACTAATTCCCAGTGCAGACAACTGTGCAAAATTTGGAGATAAACTACATTGTCACTCACCCCCTGTGACATTTGCAATGTCAATTTAAATCAGTCAAATCTTAGTTCCCCGTTTACCACCATGTAATCTCTCTGAACATGTGGTAATCAAATCAAAGCAAATGGCGGCTATATATCAAACAGGCTCCTGACTGGTTGCATGACCAATTACTCCATCACCACTGTTTCGCCCGTGTCAATGATCAGATTTTAATATGTGGCTCTAACAGAACAGTCACGCAACGCAGCAGGTTGGGTTACAAGATTCAGCGACACTGATTTGTTGCATTAAGCTGGTAAATCTTGTTCTCAACAGGAAATTTTTTTGTTTGTTTACCTGCGCAGACACTTCCACCGGAACTCAAAATGTTCTACTAAAGCCCACTTTATGTTTACACATTTAAAAATCAACACCTCAGGACAAAGGCTTTGGGATAGGAATCAAGATCCGGTTCCAAATTCAGAATCGTATACCTCCGAGCTTTTAAATTCCTTTCATCGATGCAAGCATGTTTTCCTGACAGTTGAAGTTGAGTCAAACTTACGCGCCTACGCTGCATGAAGCATGCAACAAGAAGGTGTCATGGCAGAAGGGAAAAACTGGTCCAAAGCGTGGCCTCATTTCATGAAGAAAGAGGACAACGGTGCTAGTTGTAACATCTTTCTATGCAACATGGGCTTCAATTCCAGGAGTACCATGTAAGTGATACATTTGGAGTAGTGGCACGAGGCTAAATGTCTGGTAAAAACAAAAGTAGCGCCACGCAGGCAGGCATAGCAGATATTTTCTTGGACTAAGAAAACCTAAATGAAAACAAATGCTGTACAACTTTCTCTCATTTCATCCATAAAAATACTGTCTACCCCAGCTTTAACCTTTTTTTTTTAAAGGGAAACACTAATAAAAAGGTGTAGACCAAGTGTTATTGCTCTGTTTGGAGGTAATTCCACGTCTATGTCTCGACAGCAGAAGGAACAGCGTTGCATTTTGAACTTTTATTACAGTGGCGATTCCCCACAACCTAACAGCTTTAACATCAACTAAACTTTACCGGTTACTGGTTTTCTATTGGTTTATCATGACAGGATGTTTTCACGTGTGCACAATGTTGCTGGTGAGTCTCTTTAAGTGCCAAGACCAGTAGCAGTTAAATGAATTAGTCTGTTTACAGAAAATGAATCAACCAACAATGACAAATATTTGGTGATATGTGGTTCAAGCTTCCCAAATGCAAGGATTTGTTGCTTTTAAAATTGTTGTAAATTGAATATTTTTGGGTTTTGGACCATTGGACAGAGAAAACAAGACATTTTAAAGACGTCGACTCTGGAAAAATGAGTTGTGTAGTTTTCACCCATTTTTGACATTTTATAGACCGAGCGATTTATCGAGAAAATAAATCTGCGCATTAATCAACAATAACAATGAGCATTAGTTGCAGCCTCAAGAAGACAGTTTCGTCAGAAACTGTTTAGAACAGCAGAGGACTAAAACAAACACTCACATTAAAGATTTGTGAAAAGGACAGAATCTTAAAAAAACGAAGTCTGTCAACACCAGGAAAAGAAAATGATGACGAAGGGGCTGCAAAAATGTATCAAACGACATTATCAACATCCAGGCGAACTTAGTGCGATGACAGTAAATACGTGTTATTTTTCTGTACCAACGCTTTTTCTGACAGGGCCTCAGTTTAAGCTGCAGTTTGTTTGTTGGATAGTGTATTCTGTTCTGTCGTCACATCCCATGAAGGCATAACAATCAAATCTCGACTGCTGCTCTACTGCACCGGAGATGTACTGGTCTATTTTCACGCTCCAGCAAGGTTCAAAATGTCACGTCTATGATCAATAGAGCCAATGCAGGCCCGTGAAAAGAGAGAAATAAAAACGGGTCATGGTTATTTAGTTACAGGAGTCGTTTCTTTCTCTGCCTCGTGTGTCTTTATAAAGCACTTCTCTATTATACATAATCAGTGTGGGAGATCAACTCCAGTCAAAACGGGCATGTCTGGCATGATGTTCTCTACGAAGTGTGGATGGAAACTATGACTTTAAAAATCTAGGTGGTTGGCACGAAGGCAACAATTACAACACTCAACATCCATGGCTGGTCAACAACACAAACATTTTCTTTAGCTGTAAATTCACATCGACTGTGCATAGGTACACTTCACTATTGGACACCTGTCATGCTGGTGAAATGTTCCCTTATGTTGCACAGATGTAACATGCAAAAAAATTTAAAAGAAAGGTCAGTTACAACCTTAGTTTAATCTGATTAGCAGAACACACTGCAGAGTTTACATTTTCCTTTATCACAATATATATGAATATCAAAATACAAACATACATATAGTACCATGATAAAGGATTTTACCCATATTCCAATTTTCTAACAGATTTCTTCAACTGAAAACCAAAATTCTGAACATTTTGGGGGTTTTTCCACTGTAAAATAACTCAAATGTATTGGTTGGGGAGCGGGGCTGCAGGACAACTGAAAACCATGTGTCTGTATGTAAAACTCACCAAATGAGAGTTTTCTTTTGCCTCTTGTACTTGCTGCACCTGTGGTTCAGCTACAACTTTCGTGTCCTGGTCAGAAGTCATGAGCCGTCTGCTTCTTGGCTCCTCAGGGAGAAGTCTCTGTGTCACCAAGTAAGCTACAGGGGGGGCAAAAGGGACAAACAAGTTAGATTCAAGAACAGAGGTTTTATCACGTGACTGATATCCATAATATCAGTTGTTACATGTATAAGATGAAATGGTTACTTCCAAGGACGGGTGATGACAAAATGTGATTTTTCATATAAATGTGACTTGCTTTCAGTGCTGGTTTGTGTACAGAATAATGTGAATTGGAGTGAATAAAATAAAATAAAAAAACATTTAGAGCTGGGACTCAAAATCAGCCCACACAACAGATTTTTTAATTTTTATTTTATCTTTCAAAAGCATTGTCACATTGCTAAAAGTTGGCTGCCACGATGACCTCAAGTCCAAGCGATTTACCCAAATACAAAATCTACTGGCAATTGGAAGGGAATAATTTAACATTATTACTGACAGAAGTAACATTTTGCACTTTGTCCTCTGCAAGGCTAAATAACAGCTTTAAAGCTGGAGTACCATATAAAACTACTCAAACTAAGGCATCCGTTGGAAGCAACCATGTCATGCTAGCTAAATAATGTTCTAGAGTTAGGCAAAATATTATTTGATCTCTACACACCCTAACGCTAGAGTCATAAAGGCAGATATAAGACATACTTGTTGCTCAGTTGTCTGCTTTGGCCAGTGACCATCGAATACAAATATACATGCAAAATGATTCACAGCGACTTCAATGTTCAATTTTAACAAGAACAAATTAGTGTGTTTTTGTATCGCACAGCGTTTGTTTTTCCACTGATCAACCCCACGGTTTTAAACTTATTTCCCACCTGAACTTAATACCCCCATGCGTCAGAACCATTTTTTGCACATTTTATTAGTCAAACAAATTCCAGATTTGTTTGGTCAGATTTTATGTAGTAAAAGCCAAAAACAATTAATCTAGATACAGAAAGAAAATAATGAGTGACCGTTAGAGCTGCAAAAGACAATGAGGCCTACTTTCCATTCAACCAATCAATACTCATTTGAATTGTAAGGAGTAGAACTGAAACGATTAGATGACTGTGAAAAATAAACGTCAACAGTTTTGAAGATCTATTTTCAAAGAAAGAAATAAATAATCCAAAAATTCACTAGTTGCAGCTTCTCGCATGTGAATAATTGCTGCTTATTTAAGTTCGCAAACTGAGCATCTTTGGTTTTTGAACTGATAGAAAAGTCAATTAATTGCTTCAGCACAACTGACCACCAAACACCATCAGTACCAGCAGTCTCACTGGTGAATCACTCCCACTACATCGGACCACAACGTTAAACATTTACAGAGAACAAGGGGAGGAGGACCCCACAGAGTTCAAACATCACTGGAAATACCTTCTTTTCTGTCCCGTTGGAGCCATTTGTAAAGCAGTGATAATCCGTCCCAACAATCGGGTGCCTGTCTCTGACACGGGCCCTCGCTGTGTTTGCATACAAAGCAGAAAAAGAATGGCACGGCTGTAAAGCTGGTGACCTTTGATCCACATACTGATTCCCATACACAGCGTGTGTGTGTGCTTGTGTCACGCACTGCGATGAATGTGGCAAAACACATCTCTATCAATTCCATTCAGCCACCAAAACAGCCGTTGTGCGACAGACTTTTCAGAACAGGAAAAGATTTAAAACCTGTTTTTCCAATGGATATGTACATTTAACCTCTGCGAGTTATCTGCCACACAGTAGTACAGCAAATATTGTGAATACCAGGCTTAAGTGATATGTTAAGTAAATATATTTGTTGCAGTATTCGCATGTAGGTTTAAGGCTTTGGGTCTGCCATTCAAAGCCTACTTGTCAATACGGGCCTTTAGAACTGAGCAACCAATCCAAATGTGGCCATACACACACATCCTACTCTGCTGCAAATCCTGACAGTCTGTTGTGTTTTGGAAGCTATATCCTGCCACTAAGCTGTGTAAACTCATTGGTCGGAGGGGTTATATCCTTCTAGATGAACCACAGAATCTCTCTTATTAAGCCTTTTTCATATAATTAACAATATAACAAAAAAATGCACAATGTTCACCTTAAAACTGGGTTGTTTCTCCTTTGATCCTAAAAACACCAACAGTTCAGAGATCCACAGCTTTCACCGGAAAGCAACAATATATTACATGTCATCCACATTGTAATTTTAGACTGTTTGAGTCGACACCTTTCTCAAACACACAAACTTGGTTTCCATGTGATATCGGGCAGAGGGTAATCACAAGGCTCAAGGCAATGTTTGCCCCAATACATCTCATAAAAAGACAAGACCCCGGTCACAGTGCATGTCATTTCCTCTACATATCAAGTGAGTCAATCATAACGTCTAGAGGAGGCCTGAACCAAAACACACGCTTCACTCGGCCCTCCTCCTACACTGCCTTGTTTCCACCCTGCTGTAATCACAAGAGGTGATTTATAACCCAAATGACACTCTGTTGTTTCATAATAAGCCCGAGATTCAACCCCTACCACTTTTATTTTTAGTCGGTTGGTTTACCGCTGGTGGAGGATGGTCACCAGGCATCTTACATGTCCCTGTGGGGGTGCTGAACCAGTGTTTATCTCTATCCAAACATCCTACCGCACACTTGAGATGCGTTTGTTCGGATCAACTTTGCCAATGAAACACCGCAATTCCTACTAAAGACGCAATGCAGGCGTATTTAGTAGTTGACACAGCCGAGAATCACTGCAGCTCACATGCCATGCCCATGCCAAGGGCCATGCACGGCGACACTCCGTCACTGGGCAATATTACATTATGCAGGCTTCATGAATGCGAAGTATCATGCTGATTGTGGGGAATACATGAACATAAATTGAGACGTGTCGGCCGTAAACGCATCATAACGTTATGGGCTCAAGTTAACTCCGGATGGAAAGTAGCAGCCGTGTCTAGTTAGCTGGCAAGCAGCAGCATCCAATGAAAGATGGCGACCTCCGGCGTGATTTCGCGGATTCCCCAACCCCAGCCCCCCCCACACACACACATCGTTTTGAATCAAGCTAATATTTAGCAAGCAAGCTAACTTACTCTGACTTTACAGAGCAGCAATACAGCGGTGTCTACCCGTGGGTTTGTTGCTCCAATGCCCACTTTGACAAACAATAAGTCTGAAAACAGTTTATTACTCACCTGTCAACTCTCACTGCACGGCAATGCAAATACTATGGTAGTAGTGGCAGCTGATGGTGTTGTTGGACTGAGGCCTTGAATTGGCTTCCAGGCTAAATACGCAGGGTATTAGCTAGCAGGCTATATCGAGCACGCTAGCTAGGAACAACCGGCGTACCGCTCAGAATCTCACCGGATATACTCTTCTGATTTCAGGGGAAATAGCCACGACCAGTTACAGGGCAACGACGACACGACGCCCCCAAAACTGTCTGCAAAAACAGGCTCCCCCAACCAGCACTGCAAGCTAGTTAGCAAGTAAGCTAGCTAAGAGATAGCTAGGTGGCTGGCTAGCTAGCTTGCCTATGAACTTTGTGCAGTCGGGCTCGATAAATCTGCCGCCTGGAATTTCACGCGAAGCAAATTCCTCACGGTCAACAACAGGCTCTACAGGAGGGGGAGTCAAAAACCAACCAAGAAACCCTGAAACCGAGGAACTAACGTTACTCGCCTCAAAGCTTCCGATCGACCAAACACTCGTTACAGCTAAAGATGAGAGAGGAGGGAGTTCAGGAATGGAGAAGTCGCCGTTTCCTTTCCCTTTCGTGTGCAGCACAAAGATCGTCTATAGTACAGTTGATGCAGAACTCAAAAAAGGGACAGTTATCCCATCTCCAAAAATGCTCTTTATGACGCCTTAAAACAATCTTTGCACTGTAGGATCTTGTTTGCACATTCAGATATACTGTCGAGCAAATTTAAACACATTCTCACCGAATGTAATTTGGCAGCTGTTTTAACACAATTACAAAATCAGAATTGTAATTAGAAATGTAAATAATGTATTCACCAAACCTTTCATATAATGCAAAAAGAGTTGGATGGGCTCAACTTCACATAGAAGGGGCACCCTTTGGCAAGATGCAGTGAAGGGAAAAACTGAGCAGCCTATAGTGATGTTGCCCCAGTAAAGTTATAATACAGTTAATAATACACTTCTTTATTTTGTTTTAACTTTAGGAATAGCGAATCCTCTATGCACTACAGCCTTTGTACTAAATATCTATGTATCTATCACTGGGGACAGTGGGGGAAATTTAGTATAAGTCCTTTACTTAAAGGGGAACTCCAGCTATTTAGAATTGGACATTCATAAAGTTGGGAGTTTGTGAGAAACAGATTACATATTAATGGTCAAAACCAAAGCAGCAGAGGCCAGGATATCTTGATGTTTATAGTCACACCACAAAAATCCTACATCCTAAACTTCTCATAATGCAACTTGATAGCATGTGCCCATCTTTCAAACTCCACACCTTCAGTTTGTAAATGGCTCTCTGTTATAAATGTGTAATTTAACACCTTATAAGGGTTATTTTTTCAGACTTCAGAATGCTCCTCCGGAGTCAGTGGAGTAGTCATCGTGTCGTGTAAACGGAACAGAATCCTATGTAAGTAACAGTACAGCCGTATTCAGAAAATGTAAAATATCAAAAGTAATGTACTCATTATGCAGCAGAATGGCCCCTGTCAGCATTACATTATTTATATGATGTTTATAACTGATCCATTGATATATAAGCAACATTTTAGTGTTGTAGCTGGTTGCAGTTTGTAGTTGAGTAGGTGTGTTCCATAAACAATCCTCATATTTTGAAGATTTTAATCTGCAGAGTGTGTGAAAAGTGAGCAAGCATGCACAATTCGCCATCATTAATTTGATTTTTTACACTTGTGCTTTTCTTATTGTGACACGATCAAAACGTTTTCCCTGAAAATGCCTACACATGAAATATCAAGCCATAACTGCAAACAATATTCTGAAATGAGGTGTTTGCCTTTGTCCAGGTTAGCTTCAGGTTCACTTTAATGTATTTTTTCATTAAAGATTTCTTACATTACCCCTCTTGAAAATATAAAACATGCAACCAGCAGCAACACTAAAATGTTGCTTATATATCAATGGATCACTTATAAACATCATATAAATCTCTCCGTATTCTGAGCTACAGAAAATAGCTACTGTTATGGAAATTTCTGAACCTCATTATAACCAAACTAATTTAGTTAGTTAACAAGTGGGCGGGACGCAGGTTAGAAGAGTGAGACCTCTTCGTGTTTTTTCTCTCTCTGGTGCAGTACTGAACCCGGAGCTGTCACACAGAGCTCGAGTTCCCGCCCCTCCGCCCTCGTTCTCACAGCAGGCCGTCCTGATTGGTCGACATCGGCAGTGTGCGCACTTCGTCTATGCTCGTTATCGGCAGAAGTGGGTGTGGCCTAAAGACACAGGCGTCCCGCTGATTGGCTATTTCTTGATCACCGCGGATCACAACAAATATGCAGTGGAGTTGGTTCCGGGTTGGAGGTGTCTTCCCTTACAACATAATAACCCCAAGTAGTTTAAGCAGTTAATTTAATTTTAATTAGTTTAATTCGGTCCCCTCTCTCATGTTTAAAGGATAAAACTGGCGATATTGTATAATTTTCTTATTTTGCAATGACCCAAACCAACAATGAATGTATCCTACTAACAAGTATTATCTGTGTATCCAAACCCTGGTAATCACATGTGCCATGGAGCTCTTTTGTTGTCCAAAAACTAGTAACATTTGTCATTTAAATAATGAATTAAAATTAATATTCCACTAATATCCCCCGTTTAAATTCAGCCGTGCATACTCCGGCTGTGTCTGACAGGTTCGATACCCTAATAAGCCGCTTGTAATGTCAAGATTGGGAAAGTGGAACCTCTTCAGTAAACAATGCTTTCATGAATATTATAATGTCCAGTTTTTGTTGAAGCTGTTAATGTATGATCATTTTTGAGGATGCAGTTTGTGGTGCTTGCTTTCCACTAGCAGCTGTTTCCCCCCCCCCATCAACACATCTCTATATTTAATACGTCTTATTTTACAATAACAGAGGTGATGCACATTTTAAATTGAAACCAAATAATCTAAATTAAAACTTACCCTAGCTTACTGTTATAGAAACTTAAAAACATATTATGATAGAAATTGTCCGTGTTAGGCACGTATTCGGCCGTATGGGGGCGCTGTGGACAAAACCTCGCCAAAGCGTTTACAGGGTCTCTTCCGACTCTAACGGAAAGAGGAGATCTCTTTTCACCGTGCCGTCAGCGGACCACAACGTGTCGCGACAAAATGGCACTTTATAATTTCAAGAAGATTATGGTGGTTCCCACCGCCAAGGTAAGTGTTGCTCCGCGTGTTTAGCGTTTTAAAAGGGGACTGACTTGCCCGCGTTGTTGTTTAGCTTTGAGGACGGTGGAAGACAGAAAATATGGTGGAACTCTTGTTTGGGAACGGATACACGTGCTGAGCTGGTGTGAAGAGACAGCAGCAGGCTTCTTATCACACGTAACGTTTGTTTTTGATGTACGTATGGCTCGTAGTATCAGAAGGGGAACGGAGGAAAGTTGAGTCTGACGAGCATTAGGCGATGAATAGGGTTTCTTGTCCAGTAAATGACCGCTAACACAGTTGACATAAGCCCAGATATATCCCGCACCAAACTCCGTTCGAATATCTGGAAGTTAAAGACTTGTGTTTTTTCCCGTGAGGAAGGAGAACGGGTATGCTATCCAGTCCGGCATACACCAAGCAGCACATGCTAAAACAAGCTAAACTCGTGCTTCTCGCCTCTTTCTCCACCCGTGTCTGTCCATTTACATTACGTGTCGCAAATGCGAGCCGGTGATCCAAGTCCCAAAAGTTGGGCAGAGAGAGAGAAACCGCTGCAGTCTGCGTAGCTTTTATGCCGAATCGACAAGTATACACGGATTATTTGTGGACTTGATACACAGCGTTGTTATAAGGTGTCTGCTTTTGTCGACACGCGATTATATATTAAACTGGCAGGCTTGTTAATGAAGTTTGGCAGGACTCTCTCTCTCTAGGAAAAGGTTTTACATGACATTTGCTAGGTGGAAATATCGGGAAATAACACGTTTTTGTGGAGATATGTTAAGTGGCTCTTCCTGTGCATGCTGCAGTATTGCTAAATAGGAAATACTAATAACGGGACAGTACATTTAAGTTGGCTTCCTATACGGTGAATAATTTCCTCTTCCTTTCACCATAACCATAACCCTAAACTGCACACTGTTTCCCTCTCTGCAGGATTTCATCGACATCACTTTATCCAAAACGCAAAGGAAGACGCCCACAGTGGTACACAAGCATTACCAGATCCACCGTATCCGACATTTTTACATGCGAAAGGTGAAGTTCACCCAGCAGAACTACCATGACCGCCTCACACAGATCCTCACCGACTTCCCCAAGCTCGACGTAAGTCACGATGCTCCGAGAAAGTCTTGTGTATTGTTCAAATAACATGTCATTTGGTAGATGAGCACATTTTGTCTGACAGCTGATGCTTATGGTCAGTTTGAAAATGTGTCATTTTCCTTTAGGACATCCACCCATTCTACGCTGATCTGATGAACGTGTTGTATGACAAAGACCATTATAAGTTGGCCTTGGGACAGATAAACATTGCCAAGAATTTGATCGATAAGTAAGTTTGCAGATTGTTGCTTTATATATGTTTTTCTGTTAAGTGTGAATGAAGTGGTGATTAGAGTGCTTGTTAAATCTCGCTTGTTAATGCAAATGTGTTGTTGGCTGGTCCAACCACCAAGCCAGCAAAATGCTCTTTGAGGGCTTTAAAAAAAGGACAAAGCATTGCAACAACACCAGCAATTTAACATAACCCTTAAAGGGATAACAGACAGCTTGTAAGAACCAAATTAGTGAGCAAACATCTTTTTGTTTTTAACCCCCAGTGTTGCCAAAGACTATGTGCGTCTGATGAAGTATGGAGATTCTCTGTACCGCTGCAAACAGCTGAAGAGAGCCGCTCTGGGTCGGATGTGCACCATCCTGAAGCGACAGAAGTCCAGTCTGGAGTATCTGGAACAAGGTAACAAGAGAGACTCGATGTCTCGTGGCTACAGATTTGGCTTCTTAAATGGCTTCAAATTGGTGAAATGTCAGCTGACAGGTTTTCATGAGCTCGTTTTGATACTTTTGTCTTTTTTAATATGTGAAAATAACCCGTGTCCCCCTTCAACAGTGCGTCAGCATCTGTCCCGTTTGCCAACTATTGACCCGAACACAAGGACCCTGCTTCTGTGCGGTTACCCCAACGTTGGCAAGTCCAGTTTCATCAACAAGGTAAGCGGCTGTTTTTATGTTTCACCATGTGTCGTTCAGATAGCGGTAACTCTCAGCAAGTGATACTATATTGTGAAGGGGGCGGTGTGTAGCCGCCTTTTCTTTTTATTGAGGTTCTGGCAACGATTACATGTACTTCCAGTTCCAAATATGTACAGAACCACTTTACAGGGTATCTGCAAGGTCTTAAAAAGTATTAAACGGTATTAATCTGCATTTTACGAAGTGCGATATTATTTAATTTTTTGGGAACGTAGATTCAGACAGACTTTCTATGATTTGTATTTCTTAGGACAAATAGAAATCTTTTGTTAATGTGAGTGAGAGTATGTGACTTAATATTACATTTTAATAAACCTTGCCTTTGGGTTAGTCACCACTTCATTCTCTTGTGTTTTGTTCCCTTCCGGCCGATGTGAATTAGGTTAAACTAGGACTCTTTTGCAATGTCAAAATAAATGTACTGGTATATTGCCGTAACTGTAAGGTGTGTTGCTGATAACCAGTTACAACTTGTGTGGCATTACAGTCTTTAAAATATGTTGAAAAGGTCTGGAATTTGAAAATGGGATTCCTGCATACACCCTTCTTTAACCACGAAAACAGCAACTGTTAGCAACTTTACAAACAAGATACAGAAAGGAAAGCAATGCACACACCACCAGGCTAATATTATCACATTCCAATAGCTAGGATCTACTGTGGTCAGTTCCAATATGGTTAATTAGGTAGAACAAAGTGCAGTCCAGCGGGGTCCGTTGTGTCCGAGACTGGTTGCTATATCTTAAGGGTGTAGGTCAGCTTTTCAAGAGGGAGTATTCTCATTACCTCCTTATGCCAATCGTCCAGGGTGGGGGTGCCTGTAGAAAGTTTATACATACATGTATGTATGGTATGATATACTGTATATCTGCGTATCATTTTAGCATTATGGGTTTTCCTTGTTCCATTTAACCTGCCAAAATCCATGTAGCAGTTGTCTTATCAACGTCTCTGTAAATTGTACTGGATTTATAATAATTGGTTTCGGTGTGTTTCAGCCCCTCGACTTCACTTTGTTTTTTTAAAGTATTGCTAACACGTGTTGTAAATGGTCTACTTGTCAGGTGACCAGAGCAGATGTGGACGTCCAGCCCTACGCTTTCACCACCAAGTCTCTGTTTGTGGGTCACATGGACTACAGATACCTCCGCTGGCAGGTGAGATGCTGCAGATCTCTGTTCACAGGAGTTCTTTTCTCCGTCGCACACATGGTCTGTTCCATCAGGGTTACAATGAGTTTTTAAATGATCACTGTTGGCTTTAAATATTGTGTGTTAACATCCACGTCAGATGAACAGTTGTGACGAGGTGGCCCGTTAGTTAAAAAAAAAAAATTTTTAAGGGCCTTTTCTGTTTGCTTGTACCAAATACTAAAATAATGGCGCGTATTATTGTTTCATAGTATATACCACGGGAAGCACAACCATTGATATCAAATAAATGTTCCTACACAGTTGAACAAAATCAGAAAATTTAGTAACAAAAGCCTTTTTAATTTTTTTAAAGTTTACAGTTTAAATGTATGTTCTGCAAGTGACACTAAACTCATTTACCACATACCTGACACCTCCAGGTCCAATGAAAAAGCACAATAATTTTACAAATATCAGGCCAGAAAAGTAATTCAATTGTCTTTTTAATTTGAATTTTTGAGGGTTTTGCATGACTGTTTTATATAATTTCCCTGATTTAACCATTCTTTTTGACTGGGTGTCCATCGGTCCTGTCCTGAATCGGTCTATAATCTTAAACGAATACATGTACAGCTGTGGGTTTCTTTTATAAGAGGGAGCAGTGACGGGTCCTAATACATAGTCCTGCTTGTGTTTTTCCTGTTCATGTCTTAATTCGCCCTGAAATTCTGTCTGCTACTAAAAGTACAGCTTTCAGGTCTCATCTGAAGTCTCACCTACTGCCAATATCATCATAAAGTTGTTAAACCTGCAGAAATGTGCAGACACCCACATAATTCCCTAATGAGTCCACATTTTCATCCTTTCATTCCTATGCTAACTCTGTGTGAGTAGGTGGTGGACACCCCCGGCATCCTGGACCACCCCCTGGAGGAGAGGAACACCATCGAGATGCAGGCCATCACGGCTCTGGCTCACCTGCGCTCGGCCATTCTTTACGTCATGGACGTATCTGAGCAGTGCGGTCACACCCTGCAGCAACAGCTGGAGCTCTTCAACAGCATTCGACCCCTGTTCGCCAACAAGGTCAGACGTCAGTAATGCAGGTGACATCCTGCGACAACTGTTGGAATATCGCTCATCATGTGACGATGACGTCAAAAAACTGCAAACCCAAATTTCTTCCTCTTCATGTCTGATGAGGTGTCAAAATATTTCAGCCTTTTCTGGATGGAGCACATGCTGCATGAGTTGGTGGCCTAAAGGTTAGCGGCGGACTGGGTGGAGAAAATGATGGATCAGTGCTTGGCCCCTTTGCCATAAGCAGAAAACTGTAAAGGAGAGCTCAGATCAAATGCCCCCTTTCCACCAGTTGAGCTCTCGTTCTTGAACCGGTTTTGTTCAGGAATCTTGGAACCGTGGGGCTGTCTAGCGACTCAGTACATGCTTCCAATCGGTTTTGAGTGGAGTCATCTTAATCAAGGATATGTCATCAACAGAGGGTGTAATGAACAACAGGCGTAAACAGTAGGAGCATGATGGCGGATCGCATTCATTACCTGCAAGCTTTTATTCTGTTATTACAGAGATTTGATTTCGGAACAACTATTATTAATGATAAGACTGTTACCAGAGACCACTGTGCCGTCTCCATTTTCTCCAACCTGTAGAATAGGACACGCCCACAGATGACGTCACTGTTTGCACTTCAGGTCAAGGAAAACCTGCAGTTTTTTAGTTCCAGCTGGGAACCAACTTTTCAGGTTCTGAATCAATTTATTTTTGGTCAAAATGCTCCGATTGGTTCAAAATTAGATGTGTGAACCGGAATCAAACCGGTTCCATGTTGGTGGTAAAGGAGTAACAGTGAAACTTTGAATAAATCAAGTTTTTTTTATTTATTTATTTAAAGGTTTACATTTAGTTAGTTTATCTGAATTTAAATGTAGAGGTTTATCACTTCCTAAAATGTTCCCAGACGAGACGGCAGACTTGGGGCTTGCTTTTAAATTCTTACATCAGATGGCAGGAAAAGCTTTATCAGATAAGACGATCTTCTTCCCTGCGTGAAACCATTTTCACACAGTGGCTATGCTATATCAGTTTAATGTATTGCTTTAAGAGGAGCACTAGTACCCGTCTGTCATATTGTAAACACGGATGGAAACACAGAAGGTGCAAACTTAGCTTTCAGAAATTAATGAGCACGATGGAACATTGTCCCTGGTTCTTATACATTTGGTACCTTTTCCAAACTAGACCTGGCTCTTAATTTCCCAATCCTAGAGCTAACCATACCAACCACATATTTAATTTGGGCAAATGAGGTAAACCCAGAATGTCTGGCTTAGTGGAAAGCATCCTGCATATTTAGCAGATCTCTGAGGATCCATAAACGATGAAGAAGCTGTTGGTTTGACAGTGTTGAGTAATTGATTTAATGCTGGTGTCTCGCTCCCTGTAGCCTCTCATCGTTGTGGCCAACAAATGTGATGTGAAGAAGATCAATGAGCTGTCTGACGAGAACCAGGTGGGTGATTTACAGTTTGCACTTGATCTTCCTGAAATGCATTAAAGGCTCTGATTTGTGTGACAACTAACAATTTAATGAAATCAGGTGAACTTGAAATGAACCTGTAGGATTATAACACAGAGGTGGTTCTAAGGAGTGACATCTAAATTTTAAACTGTTATTAGACTGTTTGTAGTAGCTTCCTTACAATGAGCACAAGTGTTTACCTTATGCTCACATCTTTTATGTTGTCTTTTTTGCCATCAGAAAATCTTTGCAGATCTCTCTGCTGAGGGAATCCCTGTGATTGAGACCAGCACCCTGACCGAGGAGGGCGTCATGAAAGTTAAAACCGAGGTGAGAGGCTTCAAACTTGGGCTTCACTCTGAGCCCTGGACGGGTTGAGGAACAAAGTATTTTGTTGTGGCTCATGATTCTGTGTTCGTCAGGCCTGCGACCGGCTCCTCGCCGACCGCGTCGAGACCAAGATGAAGGGCAAGAAGGTCCATGATGTTCTCAACCGGCTCCACCTGGCCATGCCCACCAAGAGAGATGAGAAGGTAAATACTGTCACTAACTCAGTCAGGAGTCAATTTCATTTTAGAGGATCACTGATATTCATCCTTGTACCTTCTGTAATTTCCAGGATAGGCCTCCGTTCATCCCAGAAGGAGCCTTAATGCGCAAGAAGGCGATGGAGGTGGACGCACCCAAACGCAAACTGGTATGTCCGGTGTTAATCTCAGGCTGAAGGTCCAAGAGACGAGAGGGGTTTGATTAAACTGACACACCTGAAGAGCACTGTGTATGGCTGCATAGTAAAACATTTTATTGTTCATGCTGCAGGAGAGAGATCTGGAGCTGGAGCTCGGCGACGATTACATCCTGGACCTACAGAGTAAGAAGTGTTTTTCATTTCAATGATCAAGCTGCCACTGTGACCATGTAGATTTCTGCAATGCTGATATGGTTTTTTTTTGTGTGTTTTTGTTTTTTTTCAGAATACTGGGATCTGATGAATGCGGATGAGAAGAATGATACGGTCCCTGAGGTGTGGGAGGGCCACAACATTGCAGATTACATTGATCCTGACATCATGAAGGTGAGTCTCTGCACTCCAGAATTTCTCCAGAGTTTATACCTGTATTGGCTAGGACACTTTAAAAAAAAAATTTTTTTTTATAAATCTCAGTGAGGCTTACCTGGTTAAATCAAGATGAAAGAAAACTATGTAAAGTAGAGAACTAAAAGAAAAGTCAATCTTTTAAACCTCTTACGGTCTTTGTTTCCTCTCTCGCAGAAACTGGAGGATCTGGAGAAGGAGGAGGAGCTGAAGGAGCGAGCCGGGGAGTACGACTCCGATGACGAGAGCGAGGACGAAGAGATGCAGGAGATCCGTGTTCTGGCCAAACAGATCCGCGAGAAGAAGTTCCTCATGGTCGTGAAGTCAAAAGAGAAAGACGTGCACGGGCCTCGCATGCCCAGGACTGCCACCAAGGTGAGCTCGTCACTGCGTTAACGGAATTATGTCAGCTGACAACCACTGAAAAATGCAGTACAGAAATGCTGAATTTAGGTTTTAAGAAGTGTTACCATTACATGGTTTGTTTAGTAATAAAGAATTCGCTGTCTTCCACTGCACATCAACTAATACACGAAACTGTAAACGCCAACTTCAGTGGCCGTCGTGTTTACTTCTGTATGACAGCATGCTGCGTGTGACCTTTTTCAGTTATTGATCTTTTGAGCATATGGTTCAATTCAGGCCTGTGACTACTTCACACTGGAATCTGATATTCGCCACATTAAAAAAAAAAAATGTAATAATGTGAACAGCCAAACAAAAGAAAAATTGGATCTGTGCAGTAAGGAGACTTTTACCCAAAGTATCCTATGCTGCATCCAACCTCCTACCTTGGCAGTGCTTTTGTTTTTATAAAATAACTTGTTTGTCTTTTGCAACATGAGCTTACACTTGACTAAATCCACCTCCTGTGGATATGTACAGGTTGAAAGAAAGAAGCTAGAGAAGGAGATGGGAGACCTCGGTCTGGACATGAACGACAAGGATGAAGTAAGTTCTTCCTTTTATAGATCAGAAATGTGTTAATCATGTGGACTTTTTCCTGTTTCATCATTTTATGGTAATATATTACAGCTTTTTAGAAAGTCTAAAATGTATACTAAGTACTCTATTATGATTCAAATATGAGTGGCCATTGTGATTTCTGCAGGGTTTATTTGTGTGGTTTTCAAGTTACAGTGGTCAGGGGTTCCATCCTTCCAAATCCTTAAATATTGCATTTGAAAGGTTTTTGAAACTTTGCATTGCCTTGGAAGATTTAGTTTTTTTTAAGTAAGAAGTTACAACATGAATTTCTGTGTTACCTCTTTGTCATTGGATCCAAATGTAAATCACAAGGCCTTTGAGTTCTGATCTTGCCCAAGGCCGTTTGGTTCATTAACATTTTCCTTTTGTACATTCAGAGCCACTACGCACAACAGGCCCGACGGTCCCGAAGCATCACTAAGAAACGTAAGCGTGAAGCTTCAGCCCCTCCGACCTCCAAAACCCGCAGCCAGAGTGCCTCGCGCCCACCACGAGACCAGTCTGGTTTACGAGATCCAAAGGTGTGTAGTAAACTCTCTCTTAGTCTTTCGGTTTATGGAGACTTAGTCTCTGAGGAAGACAATATGATCTCATTCTTATTAAGGTTGTTTTAAATGTCAGTTCTGTCACAGTTGAATAGAAGATTAGTCCACATGTTGGTTGATACTAAAATATGGTGTTACTGTGGACTGACTTAAGATAGTTTCTTTGCCATCTTAACTGTTCAAAAAATGAGCTGGATTTTAAAGGTTTTTTTGTCAATTATCAGAAGTTTAAAATAGGGGGGGTGTGACATCACAATACTGTGATGGCTAGACGACTGGGTCAGAGCATCTCCAACACTGCAGCTCTTGTGGGATGTTCCTGGTCTGCAGTGGTCAGTACCTACCAGAATTGGTCCAAGGAAGGAAAACTGCTGAACTGGCGACGGGGTCATAGATGCGTGGAGAGCGAAGGCTGACCCGTGTGGTCAGATCCAACACAAGAGCTTCTGTAACTCAAACTGCTGAAAAAGAAAATGCTGATTCTGATAGAAAGGTGTCAGAACACACAGAGCATCACAGTTAGTTGCATATGGGGACGCTCGGGATGCCCATGATGTCTGGGTGTTGCAGCTGATCAGTGTATTTGAGGTTAGGTTTATGTATGCACATTCAGGACTCATCAATGTGCATATTAGCAGCATGGTGTAAATTTAATAATGAGATATTAAAGAAATGCCTGGTTCTGAAAGTTAATTTGAAGGTGACTTTTTTTTTTTGTTTGTTCCTCAGATGGCAAAGAAGGCAAAGAAGATGATGAAGAACTCCCAGAAGGACATGAACCGCCAAGGCAAGAAGGGCGAGGCAGACAGACACGTGTTTGACCTCAAACCCAAACACCTCCTGGCTGGGAAGAGGAAGTCGGGCACCAACGATCGCAGATAAAAACTGCCTTTTCTGGACTGTTGAGACCTGGACACTTTTTGGAAAAGAGAGGCTTCTGTGTGAAGATATAGTGTTTGAGTCTTCGTTCTATAACTTTTCCCCAGCAGTAAAAATAAGAACATGAAATATCTTTCATTTTTAACCACGAAACTCCTCATTTAATGTTTGTGACATGGAAGTGTTGTCCTTGAGGATGGTGGCGCAATAGAAAACTGTAAAACTACCCATTTAAATTAGTAATTTTTAGAATGATAGTGTCTCTTATTAGTTAGCTCACAAAAGTACAATAATTTTGTTTCAGCAGTTGCCATGGTCAAACTTATAACCTGATTAACAAAGGCTTGGTCAAATACTCAGTTGTTAAACTGATTTGTTATGTTTTTCTCTTGGCAATTGCAGTTAAGTTAACTTTTATGCCTTACAAGCTTGTATGTGACTCAGGAAATGCTGGGTTTAGGATAAAGTGATGATTCTTCCTTTACAAGTCTCCCTTTTCAAAAATATTCATTAACGGGGGATAAATAAATATACATCTGAACTAAACTGCAGTCTGTCAAAGTGTTGCTTTATCTTGAAAAAACAAAGTGGTACCTGGAAATAACCTTGCTGTTAATTCACTTTCCCCTTGTATCATACCTGGTATTCAGTTGGAAATGTTGGTTATAATCATTTTACTATCGTTGTATAGTTGTGTTCTATCACAGGACCACATCAGTTTGGATTTTTAACAATTTGAGCATTTCCTTGCTTCTGTCAAAGATGCACACGTGGTAAAATACGAGTTAATGTCATCAGCAACTCTTTAATTCAGCATGTAGTTTAATTAAGAAGCGTCTACAGTAACAATATAATCACACTGTCTGTGTGATATGCCCAAATGTTTGTTTTTCCTAATTTGAAGCCCTTTGGTAGGTTTTTTATATCCTCCTGAGATATTCATTTATGTCCTCTGTAGTGGACACTGGTTTTTTGTCTAGATCTTTTGACTCGTTTGAGCTACCTTACGAAGTCCTGGTGTGTTATATAGAGGCTCCTGGCATTTCCAATGTTTCTCATGTGTTTTGGTGGAATGAGGGAACACTGTTCTCATGCTGAGATAATAAAAAAAAAAACAGTTAAAATGGAAGATGCTTTGTTTCCCCGGTTCTCGGGAGGATATGCCGAATTTACATGAAAGTATCATTTATTAAAAAAAAACATTCAAAGTTGGTAGAAGCGTTGGCGTGCTGTAAAACCCAAGATGGTGGGCGTTTCACTTTCTACACGTGGCTTTTATTGTGAAAAACCTCGGGCCGGAATTGGCTTCGTTATCTTGTCTCGCCTAGCGGAGCTTGTCACTGTCTGGACAAAAGCTGCGCTGCTTTCTCCCCCGTTGAAGAAAATGTTACAAAGGGCGACATTTCCCACAATATCCCGGAATAAATCGTTGTATTTGTAGACTTTCCGGTGAGTTGGATTACGTGTTTGTTTGGGAATGTTGTCTCACAGTTAGCCTGTTAGCCAGCTAATATGGGGGGGGGGGGGGTAACCGCTTAGCTTAACGCTATGTTGACGCTGTAACAAGGCTAACGTTGTCTTGCTAATGATAACGTCCACTTAGTCAGGGAATAGTATTCACTCTTACTGTTGTACGTATTTTTCCTCTTACCGAACCTCGGCACGATGCAGCCTGAATGTTTTATTCATTGCCCTCGCATCTTCGGGCCACCGTGACCGTCAGCAAGAGGAACTATCAAAACAGCCCAACAACGCAGGTTCTTTTATTCAGCAGAGAGAAAGAAACACTAGCGCATGGCAGAAGCAGTCGCTTTACAGGCCGGCTGCTGGTACAGAAACACCGGGTTTATGTGTCCGGAGAGACCTGCTCATGTCACCTCAAGGGCAAAGATTTGTGGCAGCTGGAGCCAGGCTCATGTGTCATTACCGTGATATGAGCATCAATGCAACAACGACTCCCTCCATACTTCACGCTTCTCTCCATACTGCCCAGTCCTAGTTAGAACATTTCGGCATTATCCAACAAAGCACTGATGTGCAGATCATTTGTTTTTTTTTAGAAACGGGAAGAAAAAGTTCTGTTACTTCTCAGCCCCTGTCCTAGCAATCCCTCATGTTTCACCCCTAAAGTACCCGCCGAGGGTTTGTTGAGCCCGGGCGCTCAGCAACACTCCTGTTTCACACTCGTTCACTTTCTCATTCACACGTTGAAGCCGCCAAATGCAACACAGACGCCTTATGTTTTCCACTGAGAGTAGTTGTTGGCCCTCGCCCGCTGGATTATTTCAACCAGGTTGTGTTTTCTTAGCCTTTGGTCACCCTCTTTCCTATGATGTTGTGCTTTCAGACTGTGGTTACGCCAGGTTTGCAAGGAGGGATGCCCGTGGAGAGTGGGAGCGGCACCGCGGCGGCCCGCCAGGCCAAGCAGAAGAGGAAGTCCCACAGCCTGTCCATCCGCAGGACCAACAGCACCGAGCAGGAGCGCTCCGGCCTGCAGAGAGACATGCTGGAGGGACAGGTGGTGACTTTACACAGTGAAAATAAACAAAACCTCTAGGGGAAAAAAGAACAGAGAAAGCATTTAAATAGTCAGAATTTCTAGGTAACAACCATTTGAGTCATTGCTGCTCTGGAAGTGTCAAACTGCTCCCCTCCCCTGTCTGTCATCATCAGCTTCCTGTCCTGCTGTTACTGTCAGCACCCGTAAGCGCTCTAGTTGTAAGCCTAAGCCAATTAGGTTTCACTGCACCTGTTTAGAGGGCACACAATGGTTTGCATTGTTGCCGGTTTAAGCGTGCCACAATTACTGCATGATTACAGTGAGGTTATTTTAACTCGGTGGTTAAAACGGGTCTCTTCAGAACAGGTGTAGGCAGTCCCTCTTCGCTCAGATGGATTGGTTAGATCAGTGGTGCTTGTTCCTGGTTCTGAGGAATGAGAGCCCTGCTGGGTTTCACTCTGGCCAGCTAACAAGGAACTGAATTACTTCTGGGATGCTGGGGAAACACAGATACCTGGAGATTATTATATGAAATGTCAGTAAACCAACCACTGAATCAAGGATTGGCTACATTACACTTAGATTCAAGCTTGTAGGATGGGGAAAGTATCCATCATATCTCGACTCTGAGTTTGTAGGCCAAGCTTCAAAATACTGGATTCTACAATATCCACAACACAACTGAGTAAAGTCTGTCTTTGGAGCCTCCCCCGTCTGGTAAATGCCCACAATTTTTTTTTCTACATCTCCAGTTTGTAGCGCAGGCTTTCTGTGAAGTCCACAGCCCAAGGCGATGACATCATCTGAGTTATTGACATATGACATTACATATATGACAAATAAATGAAACCTGAATCAGCACAAGTGGTAACAGGACTGTGGCTGTGGCAGCTTAAGGGAAGCTGAATAACTGTCTGTACAGTCAAAACCTAAACCCTAATATGAAAAATTTAAATGTTTGCTGTGAAAAAGGCCTATTAAGAAATGAGAGCCCATGGTACACTCATGGGAGGTAACACCTACGTACCTTCTAAGCAGTCCCAGTAGAGGTATTAAGGGTTTTGGTGGGTCTCAAGGAGCTGTTTCTAACCGAACATGGTGCAAGCAGTGTAATCCTCCCTCGTGACGTTTTGTTTATTCACTCTGGTCCCTTTTGGTTCCAGTCCTCCGATAATCTGGAATCCTTCATGCGAATGGAGGTAAGTTTCTGGTGTCTAGCCCTCCGTGTTTCAGACAGTAGTGTTCACTCCTGCTAGCGTTAGTGGTTTAGGTTTGATTAGTTATTTAGAGGAGGTGATTTCTCTAGTTCAAATCAATAAATCCTTTCCACTTTTAAAATGTGATATTCTAGGTATTCCATCAACATTTAACGTTCAGTCGCTACAGTAGCTTTACTTTTGATAGTATGTATTTGGTGCCATTACATCCACACTGTCCAGTTACAAATCAGGGCTTCTAACCCAAGATCACATGACTCTCAATTCTCCTTTTCATTGGACAGTTCAGTAACCCGTCGTTCTGAGATCTTGATACAGAGAGAAGAAATAAATGTCCAGTTCTGTAAATTATTAACACTATTGTAATGGCAGATTTCAGATTTTTTTTTTTTTACAGACTCGAGCATGAAGAGTGGAACATCAGAGTGAAATGTTGACATTTCACAAAAAAATCTCTACAATGGAGGTGGTGGAGAATAAAATGTTATCGTGACATACAGCCATAAGGCTGAAAAATATGACAATAATGGAATGTAATTTAGAAGAAATGGTTGCATATGTCCGTCAGACAGGACTCAGACACTTTTTCAAGGTTGATCTACTTAGTCATACTTTAAACTACAAAAGCCATTCAAACCTTAAAGTGTTCTACGTCTTTCTTACTTCGACTTTATTGTTGTAGTGTCCTGTAGTCGATCACATCTGTTTCGTGTGTGCTGTAGGAACAGAACTTATTTCAGGCGTCTCATTTCATATATTTGGCTCAGCATTAATTACTCCTACCTGCTTAACTAAACCAAACCAAACAAGCAAACGCTCCAAATGTGTTCTGAGTTTATACAATTTGCCCTACATTCGTTGTCAATGTAAACATATTTATAGGAATATAGGCATACAATTGATTCAAAAATACTTGAACATTAATACAAAAGTCCATGTAAAAATGAATAATGAAAACAATAATAGCAGTACAAATACTTTGTAATTTAACCAGGTATTGCTTTTTTGACGCACAAAATCAGCAACGTATTGTCATTCTCCTCTTCACCTTTGGTTGCATACAGCATATTGTTAGCCGTAGTCATCACAAGGGGGCTTACTATACTGTAAACTAGCAACGGGGCTTGCTGCATGCACATGAGTGCACTGGGACATTAAAAATCAGAGTGAAAATCACTTTAAGCTGATTAGCGTCTTTGAAGAAGTCTGGGTATGTTTTTTCAGGTGGGGGGAAACCACTGAAAACGAAGACCAAGTCAGCTTGCATTGAACATCTTCTGCTCTTTCCCCTGTTGAGTTTAAATCTGATCCTGCGATGATCTGCGAGTATATGGAATCATTTGGTACATACGACTCCACAAGCAGTTTGTGCGTTTTGAATACTGTCCATAATATGTGGTTTGGTAACTGTGAACTGGCGATTTCCTTTTTCAAGGGTTTTAATGTGCACGTACTGTATGTGCTTTTGTCTGTTGTCACTTCTTTCAGCCTCAACATACATCTGTGCGCATACAGCTAGAGCTAAAACGATTAGTCGAATAATCGATTAGTCGACCGACAGAAAATTATCCGGCAACATTTTTGATAATTGTTTCTGTCATTTGTCAAGACAAAAGGCCAAATATTCACTGGTTGCAGCTTCTCAAATGTCAGCATTTGTTTTATTATTATTATATTTTGCATTATTGCTTTTTCTATGCTCGTTTATTTTACTGTATGTCACTTTTCTTGTTACTGTATTAGGCACTGGTGATAGCATTTTACTCCTTGTTTTTATTACATTATTTTTTGCGATATTTCTGGCGCAAGAATTTCTTTCGCGATTAATAAAAGTTCTATCTTGTCTTATTTAAATAGAACATATATATATGGGTTTTGGACAGTCTGCCAATGAATTCTTCTTTTAACTGACAAATTAATAATGAAAATATTTGTTAGTTGCGGCCCTGCAGACACGCCCTACCACCAGTCCTCCCCAACTAGTATTTGAAGTGAAACACCAGCCTCACATACACTCTCTCTCCTCCTCATGTTTCCAGGCGGGTTCACATTTTCCTCCTCTCTCCCTGCAGGACTCCAAACTGCCCCTGTCTCTGAGGAGCAATCTGATGGACCTGTTCAGTCAGATCGAGAGGGAGTTTGAGAACCTCTACATAGAAAACCTGGAATGTAAGTCGTCGTGACGGCAGAAAGTAATTGGGTTTTAGTTTGACCTGTGGCATCTGGATAGAGCCGGTGTGAACCAGTAGTTTCCTCATCTAGTTTGCGTGTCTAGCACAGCTTCTGTTTCTTTCTCAAGCATCTTATTATTGTGACGACATTTAGAATATTTTTTGATTGTGTCATTAAAAAGCAGGAATGCAGTCTTAAAGATAATAAAAGTGAGTCATCGCACAGATTTTTCTGGCTATTAAAACAACGATCTTACGTTTACAGCAATCAAAATGGCTTTTTAATATGGCCATATTAAATGGTTAAATTGATTAATTCCATTACACCCACAAGCATGTTTGGTGTTAATGCAATCTTTAGAGATTACAGGAATAATTTCAGGATCTCCTCCCATGGTGATCTTGCACTTGAGCAATGTCCTCCGCTAGGTGTTTCTAAGCACAAAGCTCCTTCTCTTCCTTGGCACATAGCCTGGTCTGAACATGGCGGCGTTGATGTTGGTCTTACTGCTGGCAGCCTTTTAACACACGACCTGTTTGACTCTCAGTACGCAGGGAAATCGAAACGCTGAACGATCGTTTGGCTGCAGAGGGTCAGAATTTCGAAGGGGCAGATTTAGCCAAGGGAGCGCTGAAAACGAAAGGTGAGGCTCTCCACTCACCTCAAGTTCATGTACAGTTAAATGTGTTACGCATTTTAAATATCGTGCATGTGATCAAATGTCTTAATGACTTGCTTAATTCCCTCCATATGGTTTGGATGTGCTGCGCTCATGTTTGTCTTTGAATTATCAATTTCTATATCGCTTATTTCTGACACTCCACAGCGAGCCATAGCACCAGTCAGCTGTCGCAAAAACTAAAGACAACCTACAAGGCTTCCACAAGCAAGGTAAATGCAGTTTTGTTTTATCTTGCCAGTGCAAAACAAAAAGGAATAACTCTCCAGAAATGTGTGGATCATTGTTGTACACTTTATAGGTGTGTGATTATATTTTTATCAAAGCATTGTTGAGGATGCAACGGTTTGAGAAAGTGTTGATTTGAAAGCTGCCAATTGGCTTGTATCAGCGAAGGTAGAAATCAAAATGAGAAAACTGTCATTCATTGCATTGTAGCTCGTTAGTGTACGATCACATGACTTCTGATTGTTAAAGAGAAGAACTGCTGTCTGTTTTTTTTTATTTTATTTTTTTTTTATTTTTGTGCTCATAGCCGCGTTCAAACTCTTGCCATGCCAGAGTAGGTGGATCCCGCAACTTCAGCGTAACCAGCTGGGAGTTGTGGGGTGGAGACTCATGGGTAACTTGTTGATTTCTCCCCCTTGTGTGCCAATATGCATGAACAGCCCAGCCAGGGGGTCGACACTCCCTCCCCCAGAGACTTGGTCATTCAAATGTAGGAGTTTGAGCTTTTCTATCAGTTTCTGTGTGAGATAAAACACGACTTTGGTATCTCACTAACCGGCTTTTTCGGTTGCACCTCCTTGGTTTTTGATTTGGCTACTTATCGGCATTCACATAGTGGTGCACTCTGGAGACATCTCTAACATGAAGCAGCTGTTGCCTCAAAATGCTTTTTGTGCCTTGGTTGATAAAGTACTCGAGGTGGAGGAGCATTTGTTGGCTCGTTGCTCAATTAAGGCCGAGTGTGTGCGGTCTGCTGAACGTGCCTGGCCATACCAGATTAACACCGACTTTCACTGAGATCAGAGTACTTGAAACATTTCCAGCTGTATCTGTTAAGAGAGATTAATCGAGAGATAGTAGCTTTAAAGAAGTCAGTTCACTCAAATTACAAAAATAAGCCATATTTTCTCACTTACTACTAATGGCAGGGATACTCAACTTGCTTTGCCCGGGGGGCCACTTTGGCAAAATGACAGGAGACCAGGGGACAGTTAATAAAGAAACATTAATAATATTGATCAGATATCTTGCGGTGCTACCAGACAGGAACGCTGCACTGTAGCTAGCATGTTTTGATATTAGCAGCATGCATAGAGCAGTTGTCTTTTGGCAAATTAATCACAGTGGTTTGGTGTGAGGCGGCAAAATAAATTCCCAATTTTCATTGAATTGCCTGTTTCCATTGTGAACCTTTCGACATTTGCTGTCCTCACTCCAAGTAGTAGCAGCGAGCACCACGCAGACACACGAGAGGAGTTTACCTCAGGACATTTCTGCCAGGTAGACAGCCCCGAAGGCAAACTTCCCCCACGTTCCCTGTGCAGGTCGGGCGTACGTGAACTTTTCACCTTATTTTCATTGTAAATTAGGAAATGGTCGCCGGGCCAGATTTGGCCCACAGGCCTTAAGTTGAGTATCACTGGCTATTGGTATTTAGCCATGTGAATTCAGTATGTTTTGGTTTTATTTGAGATATCGTTCTGCCTCCGCCCCAGAGATTTAGCTCAACCAATACTGGATTTTTGAAGCTGATATTTGATTGATTTGATATATAATTTGTTTTTATAGAAACGCACACATTTTTGATAAGAATCTGTTTTTGTTTTTTTCTTTTAAGAATCTGTCCTCAAAAAAATCAACTTATGAGTGTTTTCTGGTGTACAGACCATTATTGTCTCTACTGATGGTTTTTGTTTCTTATTGGTCGACAGCACCAATATGTCTGCGATAAGCTAAAATCAGCCAATATTGATGATAATGGTAATAATAATAATAATTATGGTTTAGCACGTGGAAAATAAATGCTAACTTTTGCAATTATTTTTGTAACTATTTCACATGTATTGATTAGGAAATCCATCCCGTTAACTGATTTATTGATAGTAAGACTGACTGTAAAACAAACAAAATCTCGATGTGGCTACAGCAGACTGCACACTGAAGCTTCAAACTGTAGAGCATTAACTACTCAGCCGGTTTACTTAAAGCTTATTTTGCGGTGCTTTGCTTTTCCTCAAAGCTTCCAACCCCCTGTTGTTGTTGTTTTTTTTTTGTTGTTTTTTTGATTTTTAAATGTAACATGCTGCATTTAAACAAGTCCTGGAATCATCATCGTTCTCAGTACAACATGGACACACACAAATAACTGTTCATCCCATCAGCGTTTGACTAATTCTCACGTTGTCGCACTGCATTTGCGTTATATGAGGAGCCATAACTTACACTGGATATAAATAAAACAAAAAAACATGCTGCTTTACGTTCATAAAGCATACAAACCATGTGCTATACAGAATGATAGCTTTTATTTTTGTACATTAGAATTCGCCGTGCTGCTCGCTAACAACCAGCAGCCACTGGTTCCCACCATGCTTAGCAATGGTATATTTCATCACATCTCCAGTGTCCAACTTAATCCGATATCTTTTTAACAGACACAAACTTGAAGGGTCCGTTCTGTGTGCAGTGCAGAGGTTTATTTTTCAGATGGCTGATGGCATTCTTTCTGCTCTCCTGCTTCCTTTCAGTTGGAACTTATTCAGTGGTCTGTGTCCAAAACGAACCAAGAGTCCAGTTTGTATCATCCCCATCTTTAATGTAAACACTTTGACCAAACCTTGATACAACCGATAATAATTACTGATCAATTTCTTCTGTCTCACCATAACTCAGTATTTTGTTTTTTCCCCGCGTCTAGATTTTTCGTTCTTTTAATCCTGGTATGATAATCGCACTATATAGCACTGATACACAATGTGTCTGCATTTGTGTGGATACCAGGTCTGGGTTGACTGGTCATCGACGGTGTTTGTTTTAACGCACGACAACCCCGCCTAGCATGTTTCTTAGACAAGCTTAAAACAAATCCCAGGAAATATTGTTTTGGTAAAACCTCTTGAACCCAGGACTGATATTATATATATAATGCTGTTGTCAACCAAAGCTTCTTAGCCCTGGCATACTACAAGGACCCCCGCTGGGCAGCTTCTCTGCCATCCTCAGTTCTGCTGCTGACCCGCTTCCTCCCTCCATCACACCAGGGTTCCTACACAGCTCTGGAAAATTAAAATTGGATCAATTCCCGGCCTTAGCAAAAAGTGCGGGAACGTTTTGAAACCTTCATGTCTTATTGTATTAGACTTGTGGTATAAATGGCATACCAGGGTCTTATAGATTTGATGCAATTTAATTGACGTTTAACATTTTTAGAGTCACTCATTTTACACAAAATGGTAATGATTTTTAAAAAAAAAAAGAGTCCTCAAACATTTCTAATGAATAAGATGCCCATTTGATGAGATTATGATTTTATGAGAAGTAACATGTGTAGGAACCCTGTTAGGTTCGGTTGCGCGGCGGTGATTTCCTCCTGCCTTAATGTGATTTTGATGTCGGTGTCAGATTGTGTCCAGTTTCAAAGCAACCACGTCCAGAGCGGTGTGCCAGCTGGTCAGGGAGTATGTCGGCCACAGAGACGGCATCTGGGACCTGAGCGTCAGCAGGACTCAACCTGTGGTGCTCGGTACTGCGTCTGCAGGTATTTCACTCCTTTTCATCAGCACAAGTCTGTTTATATCTCTATCCTCTATGTCTTGATCATTTTGTTTTCTGTCTCTAACACATTTTGTTATTCTGCTCTCTGCGCTCCTACTTTTAAAACAAATTAAATCTCAGTGTTCCTGGTTTCTTCTCTGTTTTCACACTGCCATTGTCCCTTTTCAGGAATGTATTTGTCAAATCCAAATATAACGACTATCGATCCATAAAACTGTTCCATTTCATGCTAGATTTAACTTCAGAGACTCTGCATTCAAACAGGCTGTAGACGTCAGATACGCACTGTAAAACTGTTGAATGTAAACAGTAGTAAAAACGCGTTAACTCTCAATTTTGTGGGGTGTTTTTTTCCCCCTCTTTTGTGTCTCAACAGACCACTCTGCGATGCTCTGGAGCATTGAGACGGGAAAGTGCCTCCTCAAATATATGGGCCACCAGGGATCAGGTAGAGTTAGATTCACTAATGCTGTGTTCATACACAGAGCCTATTCCGCACTTATTTTAAATGAAAAACAAACATGTGCCAACAAGATGACCTGCTGAAGCCAAGTGAAAGTCTCAGGCACTTCAATATTTACAGTACATTAGTAGGAAATGTATACACTCTCTTCAAAATATGTTAATTCCCTTTATACTCTTCAAAATGCCTAATTGGAAATGACCATCAGAAGATTGAAGGTCAGAGTTACAGCTAGTCGTGTAAACTATATCAAAAGTTTATCATTTGTCTCCGTCTCCGCAGTCAACTCCATCAAGTTCCACCCCACAGAACAGATGGCGCTAACAGGTGAGGGATCCAAACCTAAAACATCTCTGTACATGTATTTGCTGCAGCAGCTGCACTGCTCTCACGGCTGGCAAAATAAAATCAGAATGAAATCTGAACAGTTGTCCACATACATCCAAACAAAGAGGTATGCTTATTGCCTGACGAGATTAAAATGTGTGTCAAAATTAACCTCAACAACATTTCGGAACATGTCAGTTTTGTCCACCCGTGAACAATGTTTTTATGGACCTTTGTCATTTTTCTACATTATTTGTTAAAAATATCCACAGATCAGCCGCAGCATCCAGACAGCATGGCACCCTGAGCGTCGTCATACGCAACAAACTGCGACGCTCTGTGTGTTCTGACACCTTTCTGTCAGAACCAGCATATATCCCCCCCACTGACAGGTGTCATTGTAACCAGATAATCAATGTTCTTCAAGTTATGGCTGATCGGTGTATATTTGTAACTTATTTTATCTAAGAGTTTTAGCCACAAAAAATGGATGAGTGTCTTCACACACTTTATAATTTTTAACAGTGATATTTTTTAAGAAAGGGTTGTTTTGTCTCTGTCTTTTTTTTTACCTCCTCAGCCTCTGGAGACCAGACTGCTCACATCTGGAGATACATGGTGCAGCTGCCGACTCCCCAGCCTGTTGCGGACATCAGCGTAAGCATCAACAGCAGTATGTGTGTGTTGCTGCACTGCTGATCAAGTTTCTCCTGTCTTCATGAGTTGTTTGGATTCCGCCATCCCTCCCTTTCCCCCGACAGCAGCAGACATCGTGCGAAGACGACGTGGACTTTTCGGATAAAGACGAGGCCGACGGCGAGGTTGAGGGTCCAAACGACTGTCCTTCTGTCCGCATGCCGACCACGACTCTGCGCAGCCATCAGGGTGTGGTGATCGCTGCTGATTGGCTGGTGGGGGGCAAACAGGTTGTGACGGCCTCCTGGGACCGAGCTGCCAACCTGTACGACGTGGAGACCTCAGAGCTGGTCCACTCACTCACTGGTAGGATATATTACACTAATGCTCTTCTCAGTATGTGTTATTTCTAAAACTCTGGACTCCCAACAGCATGTATACAGTATGTTCAGAAGTGGAAAAAATATGCCCATCAGTATCTCTAAAGCTGATTTATTTACACTAGTTTTCAGCAAGAACGTTACTCCCCCTAAAATCACCAATGATCCTTTTTACTTTGCTGTGTATGCACGGGTTACACGAGGAAGATACGAGGTGTAAGCTTATTGTGACATTTGAGGATGCAACAAAAGGCAATTTTGAAATAGAGAGATTAACATGAATGGATGAAAGGAAGTGCGTGAGAGAGCGAAGTTTCTCTGTGCTTACTGTGTGTGTGTGTGTGTGTTAAGGCCACGACCAAGAGCTGACCCACTGCTGCACACACCCCACCCAGCGCCTGGTGGTCACCTCGTCCAGAGACACCACCTTCAGACTGTGGGACTTCAGAGACCCATCCATCCACTCTGTCAACGTGTTCCAGGGACACACTGAGTCAGTCTGACACACAGACAGACACACACACACTCACTCACTCCTTTTCACTTTATGTTTTGAAACGCCAATAATCTGGACAAAAGAATTAATAAATACCATTTAGTTAATTATTTAAAAACAGTTTGTTAGCTTTGTATTGTTGGAAGGGTTTTGTGGCCAGTTTTCAGTTTTTATTGTATATTTATTTACTTTTTATATTTATATCAGGGTGTCCGCGGAGTCTTAAAAAGTATTAAAAGGTATCAAATCAGTTTAGCAAAAATTAAGACCCTTGAAAAGTATTAAAATGTCTTAATCAGCATTGTACAAGGTATTATTTTTTGGAACATAGATTCAGACAGACTGTCTATGATTGTAATATAATTTATGGCCAATGTTGTGTTTCATAGTCCAAATAGAAATGTTTGTTAATGAAAATGTTTTTGAAGGTGTGTGTCTGCGAGTGAGTATGTGACTTATTACTTTTAATAAACCTTGCCTTTGGGTTAGTCACTACTTGATTCTCTTGAGTTTTGTTCTAAATTAAGTCAAACTAAGAGTCAAAATAAATGTACTGGTATAGTTCTGTAAATGTAAATGTAAGGTGTGTTGCTGATAACCAGTTACAGCTTGTGGCGTTGCGGTCTTAAAATATGTTGAAACGGTCTGGAATTTAACATCAGCATTCCTGCATACACCCTGGAAATGAAGGTACATGTAGTTTTTTATTTGTGCCACAGGGGGGAGATAAGACATCAGTTGTAACAGCTATGCATGGGAAACCTGAAGCCATCTTCTTCTATGTGAAACAAAAAATAATAAATGATTTGCAATCGTGATGATGTAACCATTTCCTTTGCAGCACGGTGACATCTGCTGTGTTCACTTTGGGGGACAACGTGGTGTCTGGGAGCGACGATCGGACTGTCAAAGTGTGGGACTTGAAGAACATGAGGTCGCCCATAGCGACTATCCGCACCGACTCTGCCGTCAACAGGTCTGTGAGCTGTGAACAAGCCTATAGATGAAAACATCGTTGATGGATGATTCTGTTTTTGTTTTATGTTGGCATTATTCTTACTTAAATGTTGTGAAACCGCAAGTGTTGAAGCATTCGTGAACCAGATGTAGGTTGGATATGGTGCTGAAACAATCATTAGTCAATCCACAGAAAGACAAAATGTTGTCACAAATCGATATGGTTTATAGTTATTTGTCAAAATGTCAGACATTTGCTGATTTTTAGATTCTCAGATGTGATCGCTTGCTGCTTTTCTCTGTTTTTATATAATTGTACATCAAACATCTTTGGGTTTAGAACTGTTGGTCGGACAAATAAAGCAGTTTCAAGATGTTTTCTTGGGCTCTGGGGGGCATTTTTCATTATGTTGTTACCCTTAATAGACTCAATGATTGATTTTAAAATCGTCATTTCAGCTATTGTTGGATCGTGACTTTATTGACTGTAACAGATTACGGTCATAGTTCATGTCGGCGTGCCACATTTAAAAGAAATAGCGCCGTGTGTTGCAGTTGAAATCTGAACCCTGTCGTCCCGCTGTTGTTCCATCCAGGATCAGCGTGTCGGTGAACCAGAAAGTCATCGCTCTTCCTCACGACAATCGGCAGGTCCGGCTGTTCGACATGTCCGGGGTACGACTGGCTCGGCTTCCTCGAAGCAACAGACAGGTCAGTCGGACAGATGAGGAAGGATTGGCTTCATAAATGATCAGATGCATATTGATTTGAGGCTCTACTTGCTACAGTAGCAAAACTCCTAATGTTGATATTAGATTTCTCATTTCATTGTTATTGTAGCAGTAATAGGGATCGAAAAAGATGCATTGCATTGATTTTTTTAAATTATACTGCTGCAGTTATAACTTTCATTAATTTGTGTCAAACCCCTTAAGCTTTTTTTTTTGGTGAATTTTGTTTTCACACATGTAGAAAAGCTTTTGCTATTCATGTGTTGAAATTGTCCTTTTGCAACATGTGATGTGAATCTCTCTAAATGACCTAAAATCCTCCAAAAATGTGCATGGTTTTCATACATCATTGACTTCAACCTGCTCATGGAACTTGCTTTTAAAGCTTGCAAGACCGTTGAACATCAGTGTCCTCCTGAGTCCAAGTAAACTGTTTTGGTGTTCAGACTTTTGCCTGAAGGCTAAATTTTAAATGGCGTGGTAGGTCAGAAATTGTTAGAAAAATATTCTACTCGAGACCAGGTTGAAAATCATTACTTTATTTTTGCGCAAGAAGGAGCAGACTTATATCACATACAGATATATTCAACAACTCACACAACGCTAAGTTATGCTGCTCAAAGGACTGTCTTCCTTCTTCAGCTTTTATACCTAGTGACACCCAAGTGTTACAACAGGGTGTCAAAAGTCATTTAGATAAGAATGCAGCTCTGCAAACACTGTGTCTGGCATCCTTAGGGTTAATCTTACAGAGTGTCAACTTACAGATACAGATAATACATCTGCATTTAGAACCTCTTGTGGTCTCAACTGTTACACCATGTGTTCTTCACGGTCA
>JAVQJF010122796.1:0-11118 GCA_036023855.1 Gadopsis marmoratus | reverse complement strand
GATTAATCCATAAAATGGCAAATCAATTGTGAAAATGTCTCACAATGTTCCTGACACGCCCCCGGCCTGTGTGAACTGTGTTTCTTGTGATTGTTACCTGTGTTGTCATTTCTAGGTTTGTGTTTTCTGTTTTGGTATCTTGTGTCTGCGTTAGTGTCCCGTCCCTGCCTCCCTCGTGTCTCCTTGATCGTCTAAGTGTTGTCACCTGCTCCCCTGTGGTCACCTGTGGTCCATCCCCTCGTTGGTGTCCGGTGTATTTAAGTGTGTTCAGTTCTCTGTGTCCTTGTGGCGTCATAGTCTGAGTTTATGGAGTCCATGTCTGTGCTGTCTATGTTCGATGGGTTACATTGTCTTCGTGCCTCTGTGTTTACGGTTAACTGGTTTTCCTTACTTCCTGTCGACTTACCGTTTGTAAGTGCACCTTGAGTCCACCTACAGTCGGTCGTGACAGTTCCAGCGCCCAAAGTGACGTCTTCAGATTGCTTCTTTTCTCCGACCAACACTTACTGTCATACATGACAAAGAAAATGTTTGACATTTCTGCCTGAACATTGACTGAAACAAATAATAGTTTATCAAAATTGTCACAAAAAAAAAAGAATTGATTTTCTTTTGATCGACTAATGGTTGCAGTTATAGTTAGTCAGCTTTTAGGCAACTAAAGATGTTTGGTCATAGTAAGGGAAACACCACAGTCATGGTTAACAGAAGCCAACTAGAGCTGAAATGGTTAGTCTATTAATCAAGCAGCCCACTGACAGGATTGGTAACGATATTCCTGCAGCCAGTGACGGTTAGTTGCAGCTCCACTGACTGTTGCCAGTAAACAGTGTTGTGAATATTTGACACTGTTGACCTAACCCTCCCCAACCTTCTCCAAGTGTTTGTTAGCCACAAAAAATCCTCCCATGTACTTCTGCCTTTGCTTGTGAGACCTGGAGCTCTCACAGCCTCCAGATGTCCTTTTGGTTAAGTTTGAAGAAATGTCCAGCGCTGGTTTTAGATGGTGAGGACAGTCTTGAATAAATGACACTGGCCATTAGGGCTGTTGGAACGAATTTCGAGAGTCGAATATAAATCAAAAAGTGAAAACATGAATACTAATCCAATGCTGTAATTAGTATTCGAATGTGTATGTTTTATTTTTCAAAAAAACAGATGTTAAGTTGATCTTTAAGACAGACTGTCCGCACTGTTATTTGCAAGTGATCAGATTTGTGTATCCAGACATCACCAACCTATCGACATGGGTTGCTGTGGTAACGACATATGCTGGTTTCCAACACAGAGGCATCAGAAATGGAGAGCCATCTTCTCGCCCTACAAAGAATGGCGCTGTAAGGTCGCGGTGCAGAACTCCTTAACTGGTGTACAGCCACTCTGATGCACTTCTGTCGCTCTGGATTTGACGACGCCGTCGTCGTGTGTCGCATTGACAGTGACACAAAAGACACTTTGAAATCCAATTTGAGCAGCCGGAGCATTCAGACTGTGATGCATGTGTAGAAATCGCATTTCAAACCACTTTGAAATGTGGCTTGGATCTGATTTGCAAGAATCGTACTTCATGTGTTGTTTTTTTTGCTGTCCAGACTTTCTAAAATGACTCTTGGTACAATCCGTATATGCCAAAAAACTGATTTGAACTGGCAGTCTGAACAAGAGACATATGGTGAACTACAAGTCTTCGGAATCACAATCTGACTTATCAGAAATGGCAGAATGCGATGCACCCACAGAGATCACCACTCCTGGCCGTTTTAAGGAGCGATGTGTCAAATGAAGTAGCGCCTGACAACGAGCAACCTTGAGGGCACACCTGATAACGCTACAGCCTGGCAAGCTGGGCGATCTAGAGATAAAGCAGGCAAAGTTCTACCTCTTTAGTGCCTCCCTCCACCTCATCATGGGGCTCACCAGCTTCCTGCCAAGTTAACCTTAGTCATTTTGTGCCTGCGCTCATTATTACTTATCAAGAACGCTAGAAAGACGGAACATTCTACAATTCTACACTGTATAGATACATTGTAATAGAAGCATAAAAAATGTGAATATAATTCAAATATTTAAAAAATAAGGAATGAAATTTGAATGGGATTCTAGAGGAAGATTGACAGCACTGGCCATGTTCATTGTAATGAAGGAGTACGGCGCCCAGGGCAACAGGACGACTATTTTCTTTGTTTTTGTGGTTTCACCATTCATTCATCATTTATTTAGTCCTATTCTTATCTTTTTAATAAGGCAGGGCAACATTCTGAAACCACAACCTGCATTAGGGAGCTCAAAGCATCTCTAGAAAAGACAGAATGGGAGTAAGAAAGAGGCAGAGATGATGAGATGGAGCTGGAGATTAAGGGGTTTCTCATCAGGGGGCTTGTGAATCTTCACCTCGAACGCTGAACTGGAGTTGATCCTGGGATGCCATTGGCGATCCAGTTTAGCCCGTGTTCTCTGCAATCTTCTCCAACTCTGTCTGAGTGCTTTAATTTGCTTTAGCTGAGGTTTTGGTGCGGAACCGCTAACGAACGGGCCGTCAGGATGCACTGACGCCGCTCCGGGGGGATCAGCCCCGCTATATATTTTAGAAGATCTGTAAGGTTAACATTGCATTCAGTAATTAAAGTACATCTGGGCGGAGAATCGGTGCCAACATGTTCATTTCAAACTAAGTGCCAATAGAGCTTGTTTTTCTTATTGGGATCAAAGCCCCCATCGCTGTGCCTCAGCAGTCACACCGCAGCAACCGGTTAGTAAAATGCTGATGTGCTCAAGTGAGCTGAGTGAAACCATGCATGTCTGTCATTCTAATGATAGCAGGGCACACCGAGCACATAAACCAGCACAGCGTGATAAAAGATAGCTCTTAGAGCCACGGCATATTGGTTGATGAATAATGCTCCAGCATTTTTTTTTAACCTCGCTCTGAAGTTTTTCCACTGGCGTTTGCTGTGAATCCTTCATAAACTGCGCCATTATTTGGTTACCCTCAGCTGTTGGTGCATAAGAAGCGGAGAGTGGGCTTTGTTCGGAATGCTGCTATCATAGCCTAAAGTAAAAGTTCCCCCTAGCCTCACCTTGAAAGATCCAATAGTGATTCTCCAAAAATAAACGTGCGGCATCAGAAAGCACTTACCAGATCCTGCGACTCCCCAAGACCCAGCTTGTCAGGCTGTAAAGCAGGCTAATGTGGCAGGCCATAGGGTCTCTGTCCTGCACTCCTAATCATGCACTACACTAGCCCATTAAAACTAAACTTAATGAGACATACACTGCAGACTTGCCCTCGGCAGCACCAATTAGTTTCTGTTTTGGCTAGTTACAATCTTCCTGAGGGGCCCGAGGCTGTCGGCAAAGATCTGAGCTTTAGTCACACAATAGAGCCATAAACAGAAGTTAAACAGAGGCTTCCATGTTCTTTGAATCTTCATACAGTAGCAATTATAGTTCTTCTTTCACTGTAAGCGTCTTCAAGGAGCAGAGCCCTAATCGCACGTCACGCCCACAGTAAGCATTACTTTGATATCTGGATTCTTAGTTTGAATTAGCTAGAAGTTATTGTCTACACATTCATCTCTGGTCAACCTGATCTCACGAGGCATGTTTGATTATTTATAAAAAAATAAATCATTAGTTGTTTTTCTTATCTAACACTGACAAGGAGCAGATGGGGAGAACTCAAGCAATGCATTTATGACAGTGAGCTGAAACCATAATCAATCATAATTATCATGACATTTATCCTAAAACTTACTTTAAATCAATTAAAAACCTTAAAGGGCCTCTTCCATAAAGTTAGGGAAAGTGTGAGAGACAGATTGAAGAAAGGAAGGGTGAAAAGTGGTGCAACAGACATTTGGGCCCTGATCAAGCTTCATAAACACTAGATCCTACACTTCCCATAATGCAACATTACAGAATCTTCTTCCACGCCCTCCCGTCTTTCAAACCTTATGACGCTAGTGTGTAACACAGCCAGACGACCCTGATGTTCATTTCTCTGAGCCATAAAAGCATTTCGCAACTGTTTTCACATGTTGAGTAGAAGTCCTGTAGACAAGTTGAACAATGTGTTTAAAGTCTGTGTAGTGGCCCTTTATTTCCATAACTGAGATATAACAAAAACAAGACTAAGAGTCTACATCCACGCTAGCGGCTCTATGAGGCTGTACTTTAATGCTAACATCTAACGTTAGCAGGTAAAAGGTTTACAATGTTCACCATGTTAGTAAAGCGTGTTAGCATGCTAACATTTGCACCAAACCGGAAAAATCATTAGTGTTGCAGGGTTTTTGGTGAAAAAAGCTTTGGGCCAAATTGGACAAATAAAGAAAAAAAAAGAATGACAATCCACATCGGAAAGTTGGTGGGAGGTTTCAGTCTGGTCCAGCTGACTGCCATCCCTTGAGCCACGCCGCTAGCATAGCTAAAAATCACAATCATTATGGTGCAAAGGCCTCATATGCACACAAGAAACAATCTAAAGTTTATCTTTAATGCGTTATGTAGGCTTAGTTTCTCTGATTGAAACATTAGTTATTAATATCAAAATGCCCTTTTTGATATTTAAGCGCCCACAAACTGACAATAAACATCTTTTGGGGTAATCAGATTTTTTGAGGAGTGCCACCATTGGTTATTTCTAGTTCCTGTTTGAAGTTTCACAAAGCTACTGTATGTTCACCCAACACAGTGCAGCCTTGAGCTACAGTGGCTAATGCATCTAGCATGTCTGCACCCTCACAAACAGCTTGACAGGTAGTGAAGAATGGAAACGGCTTCCAGAAATTCTTCCAGTATGCCTGCAGTATCCTGTTGAAATGCCACAGGATGTTTCTGACTTTTATTTATTTATGCATCGTATAATTGTGTCTTCCGAAATTCTAAAAACGGTTGTATGTATGAATGACTGTAGCCAAATTGCAGCAAGATACATTTCAAACAAGTTTTCTGTTCATGTACGATAGCACTTCATGCACTTCTTTGCAAATATAGAATCATCAGTCTTCACACATTCAGTTTAAAATAAAAACCTGCTGTGCTGCGATAGCTGGATTGCAGGAGGTTTTACAGGTGCAACATCTACAAAATGTATACAGAAAATTCAAATATCTGATTTTCTTTTCTAAATATCCAAGCATTTTTACGGGAAGAAAATAATCAGGGCACAAAGGATCTTATCTTATAACTAGGAGTTCTCTTAAATAGAGGTAAAAGTTCCTCACTAATGCCGGGCTCACTAAGATCGGTTACCTTTTTGTTCTGCGTTTTTAATGTTTTTGGAAACGTATGGCATAATGTAAGTACACAACTCAACAAAATCTATAACACAGGTGTAGTTGTTTGTAGACATTTTAACGTGGAAATGTTAAAGATTATACCTTTAACACAACATGCAAAGAATAAAAAAAATGTCGACACAAAGCTGCTGAGAGCAACTTTCACTTAAAACGTTGTCAGGCAGCATACAAGCCGGTGGAGGCCACACAAACTACTGAGGACCATGTTGAGTTGCTGCAATGACATTTCAGCTAAATGGACTAGCTGCTGCATCATTTTTTCACTTTTTCGGGGTGTCTTTGAATTCAGCCTCTGTAGGTTGATCATTTTCATTCAAACGATGTGGCATCCTTTCGTTCCTAACACATTACCCAGTCCATGTCAGTATAGAGATCCAGCAGGATTTTTTTCCCATTGAGATCTGATGTGTTTTCAAGGTGTTCCTTTAATTATCTTAGCGGTATAACAGAAGTGATTGATAAAGGATTGTTGAATTATTAACGAGGTTAGAGACAAACTCGTGTACAACAGCTACAGTAGCATACATTTAAATTAAAACTGATATATGTCTCTTCTGTCACCTGTTACATATAGTTTTCTGTTTTTACCTGAATGCTGCACAAGGTGACAATACAGTCATGGGATGCTACAAATGACTATTTTAATTATAGATTAATCTGCTGATTATTTTCACGAGTAATCATTTATAAATCATTTTATAAACTAAATTAAAAGGTGCAAAAGACTCTTCATTTACTGTCAGAAGTGACAAAGAAAAGCAGAAAATCCTCACCTTTAAGAAGCTGGAAGCAGCAGATGTTTGACTTTTTTGCTTGAAAAATGACTGAAATGATGAATCGACAGCAATTCATTTTATTTCAGTCGACTAATCATTTCTACAGTCAAGTTAGTTAAGTTGGTGAGTACGTAGAGATACTGCAAATGAACAAAGTGGGGAGTTTAGTGTGAAAGTAACTAGTTACAACATACAACATTATTGTTGACTTTACATTTTGGTGCAATAATTACATTTTCGTACCCTGGTCGCTTTCCTGTGTTGATGTTACATGTAGACCACAGGCACGTTGATTTTAATGTAGATACTAGAAACATTGAATTTACAATTTGCTAGAAATATATCTCTGTGTAGCTCAAGTGGTTTGGATCTAATTCTGAATTATAGAGCATCTTTGGTGCATTCACAACTGAATCCAATTACAATGTGACCACCAAGGATGCAAGTTGGTGCAGGTGGAAGGAGTTAATCTTCACTTGTTCTAGAGCCAGGAGAGCAAAGAACCAAGAACTGCTTCCATCGGACTCCTTGCCTTCTGCACACAAAGCCAACAGGATAACTCCTGTAACACTACATGCAGAGCAGCAGCTCTCTCAGATAACCAGTTTCTTTGTCCTAATTAGGGCTATTGAGCAGGCCTCGTATCCTGTGATCTACCAAGCCAGAGGAACCTCCGACCTCTCTGTTATTTGGTGTACAGTGAAAAGAAGTCAAGGAGAATAGAAGGCCGGGCTTCAGCGACTGTCAAATGAAAATCTCTCTACACAGCCCTTTTGACATCTCTCAATGGTGCTATCGGCAACTCTCCAGCCTCATTCTGTCAAACAGCGTTTGGCAATTTGGTCAAAGTGGAATGATGGAGGAGATAAGTGAGTATTTTTTCACTGAAACACCAGCGGCTCATCTCATTGTGTTGAGATATGGTATGGTAGAGCGTGAGTCATACAAACTGATAGATACACTGGGGAAGCACAGATGGTGGATAAATGCTATGTCTGTTTCTGTGGTAACCAACGCTGAGGGGGAAGTGTGCAATATTAAGTAGCCTGGTGTTATAGACTTCTCTTGGATTTTGCAACTCTGGCCAGGTGGTGTCAGCGGATGTCCAACCCAAACAAACCAGCTTTAGAACCAGACATCACCACTGGGCAGTGAACCGAGCTGAACTCATACCTTTTTATATGTCCGTATCTGCAGACATCCCTCAGCTCTGCATCACTTCATCAAAGTGCCGACACGGTTGGAGCAGCCGGTAGTCATCTGGCAAGGCCGGGTTTGAGTTAGTACATGAAGGCACGCCTGGAGGCACGATTTCAGACTCATCTGTTGTGCGGATTCTGCTGGGATCATGTTTGTCTGAGCCTGCAGTGACAGCGAGGCATCTCTGTGGAAATACTGGGCCGCTGAATCGTGCCCTCGGAGAGGGAGCCAGTGGTGCCTTTGCCTTTTTGACTCCCGCGAGTGAAGCCGAGGCCGACTGCCAGCATATCAAGGGAGGGTGAAAAATTGCTCTGAAACATTACGACTGAGAGTGACCAAGGAGTGAATTAGGCCATGGTGAATCATTTTATGCCACCCCCAGTCCTACCCACTCATCTGTCCCTTATCATTTCAGTCTGCTGACGGTATCTTGTGTTGCTCTGTTCTCCCTGGGGCCTATCAACATGTATTTCATGTGCTTCCATCAGCACTCTTTTTAACTCCAATGTGAATGGATTTGATAATGTGACATTGAGGCCAAAAGAAGACTGAATATGACAGCAAATGCCGAATATCCATTTGTTTGTTTTTTCTGGTTTTGCCTGTGTGTGTGTGTGTGTGTGTACATGCTGGGCTTCGCCGATTGCCAATCAGGTAGTTGATTGGCGATTGAAGGGATGATCAGCGATATTAACTAACTTACTATCAGAATTAAGATGTTACAATAATGTCATTGTTATCTGCCATTTCGCACCAGCTGACGGTTTGTAACTAGCTGCCTTAGCGGTCGATCTCGAGATCGCTGTCGTGTTCTAATATCGAAGGGAAGTCAAACCCAAATTATGTCCAGGATTCTTCTCTTTAAAGTCAAATAGATTTATTCAAACTGCAAGGCATTTGCAATACAAAATGACTCGATCGATCGAGGGCGCTCTACTCTGTGATCCACAGTCCACATTTAAGGAGTTAATCTGTTTCTCACTTTGTAGAATGGCCCCGTTTCCTGATCCAAACAGAGTTTTTCTACTATTCTAAGTTGGGTGTGTCTTCTTCCATTGGGGCCAGGTCCTGTTGGTCCTTGTTGGCGCACAGGCGTGTCCACGCCTCTTGGCGCTCTCCTCGTCCAATTGGATCTTCGGTCACCCTCTAAAGGAGGAGCGTACCTCTAAATGTGACATTCCTGAAAACAACTCCAGTGCATAATATATAGGTATCCTGTGTGCATATGTCTAGGTGACCCAAGTGTTGTGTTGGCTAGGAGACATCCCCGTCCTGCTCCGTCCTGCTCCAATGTTACCATATATGGCTATATGTTTCCTTTAAGTGTCTGGTTTTACTCTCCTTTTTATGGCTATATGTTGAAGCCTAGTGTTTTTGGCCCTCTAGCCCAACACCTCACATTCCACAGAGCAGACGTTAACACTTTTCTAAAACATATATGGTACTGCTTAATCTTCAGCTCATAGTAGCATTCATCACAGCATATTCGTGTTCTACACATACAATGAGGACTACATTTATTACTTCACATATACTGAGGATTTTCATTCATTGTGAAGACTACATTCATTGTGAACCCTAATACATGCACACATATTTTAAGTCAGGTGTCCAGTGAATAAAATGACGGTGAACGGTGCGTCCTGACAAAACCTCCGCTGCACAGCATATTTAGCACATACTGTATGATAAGCGACTCTTCGGGATAAGCGGCATGGATAATGAATGAATGAATGATAACTAATGAGTCCTCCTCTGCTTGAAGGAGGCTATTTGTTTTGTGTGTGTTTGCCAGGCTTAGACAATAAATTGGGCAAATACACTGGAGACACGTGTGATATTAATCTGTACTTCTTTACATAAAAGGACAAACCTGTAAAACCTGTTCACTGCAAACCATGTACAAATGGTTCAGTTGAACGGCGAACATGTGAGAAGTTGCTGCCCAAATTGCTGCCAAAATTTCAGCAGTTTCGAAAGAGAAAAGGTGATTTCAACTTGTTCAGGGGAAATAAACGCAGTAATCACACAGGTGTTTCCAGGTTTGCAGAGGCAGTGTTGTAAACAACACCTGGCACATAATCATGCACAAAATCATGGTTTACTTCTCTTGGCAGCTCTTATTTCCTCAGTAAATCAGTCAAATTTGGCCTGACGTAGGTGCTAGAGGAAAGGTCAGGGGGTCACAACAGGTACACACAGCGACACAGCAAAGTTCTTGGACACGCATCCTTGTGAAATAGGTGGTGCTGGAAGCTTGGTGATGTAGTGACTACCGGCGGGGCTAGTTGGTGAATTATTATAGGTAGTGAGCTAACCGCTAACATGCTTCCCAGCTGGGAACATTTTAGCCCTGGCCAGTCACAATGGTTCTCTCAGCTTGGTCATTAATGGACAATAACTTCACAGGTGCATTTGTACCTGTCTCATAACCAGAAAGGTCTCTTTTGTGGAGCAGTTTACACTCGGGAGGTTAAATAAAATTGGATGCTGTAAAACAGCTAAGAAACTACAATACCTTCTCAGCTTGTTTTGGACTCACTGACTCTGTTCCCTCAAGCGTCAGCACTATCAGGAGGGTTCCCCATTTTGTCAACGGCACAGATCTGCATGTTTACTGTAAATGCACACGAAGGGTTTGTGCGATTTACTTCTCCCTTGTGACTGAATGCGCTGATCACAGTAGTTCCATTGAAATGAGCTGACTTTGCCATTTTAACTGCTGGCATGAGTGGGCCTTCAGGCGAAAAGGTCAGGGGATCAGCAAACAATTAAAGATCATTCTCATTGAAATGTGGCTAGTTTTGCTCTGGACCAGACTGGCATCACCTGCCAGTAATCCATGTTCACCACTCGTACCCTATACAGACTACTTTCCAGAGTCTCGGTTTGTGCATATGTGTGTGTGTGTGTGTGTGAAATCCTACATCTCCCCATCAGTCGCTTTTTGTGCCTCGCAATCCATAAATAGAAGGAAGATGGACACCGAGGTGGTGTGAGGAGATGCTGGATTGAAACCCGAAAGCTTTTTGAAGCGTGACGACTGGCCTCGGACACTCCTCTGTGACACAGGAGACGAGCCACCAGTCAGCCATGTCGCTGGTGGTAGCAAACCTGTTGTAAGTGAGATTTCTTGAAACGGAAAGTGCTGTGTGTTGTGTTTTTGCTGAAGAGAGGTTTGCCAAGAGAGAGAATTGAAGTCAATTGGAAAGGAATAATTTTGCAGCACTGACCTCTGCTAACAGAGGTGGGGTAAATTGCTCCAGTTTAATACTTCATGATGGCACAGTGGACAAACGGGAAGGGAAAAAAGGTACTGGATACTAATCCTGAGAAAAGCCACTTGTTGAAAGACATTAGGGAGGTTTGTGCTTAAGAATCTGACAGAAAATCTAAAAAGGACCAATTACGTGTCTTTAATGAAACATCTCTACAGTGGGCTATCGCGTCATGGTCACGTCCCTTCTGTCCTGTCATAACTATTATCATCCTCTGTCTTCAGATCGTTAACCAGTGCTCCCTTTTCTCTGCAGGATCCTCTCAACAGTCTAATGACTTACATCACTGGGTTGGCAGTGGAAAGATTAACATAAACATTCTGAGCGAGCGAATTGCCCGACACTCTGAGGTCTTTCTTTCAATTGACCCTCCCCCACCGCCTTCACGGACACGCGTTATCAGTCAAATCTCCGAGCCGATGCTGTTCACACCAATAAGCTTTTCTATGGGGCGCCGAATGTAAAAATTCAGTTACAGTTTTTTTGCTGATTTATTTTGAACATTTAGCTCACTTTCCTCACATTTAGATCACTTTCCTCACATTTGAGACAGAAAACTTGTAA
>JAVQJF010122784.1:0-24607 GCA_036023855.1 Gadopsis marmoratus | reverse complement strand
TCACCTCAGCCGTCAGTCAGACCGAGCTCCACAGCTGCTCTCGCTGGCAGACGGAGAAAGATGGGGGCTTAGATATGGGAAAGCCGGGTGGGGGAAGGAAAGACAACACGAGCAAAGAGAAGTGAGGTTTTTGTGTAATGCTTTTTCACTGTGGGGACAGGTGGAGCACGGTGATACAATCCAATAGAGCCGCTGTACAAAAACCTTCTCCAGTTAACATGCTTAGTGTGCAGCACTGTAAGTCACCTATGACACTTGGCACAGATGGAAACATCAGCATTCTGAAAACATGCAGGATGAGTCACTATTCTGACATTGTACAGAAACTGCATTTTATTGGGGAATCGTGTTTGGAATAAAATTGAATAAAGCAACAATATGCATAATTTGGGTTTTATCCTAACCTAACCTAAAAATGCATAAACTGCATTTTTAGGTTCATCTGAGCAGTGTTCAAGTGCATCACTTCAGTGGAGGAGCCAGATCGACTGTTTTAGGTGAGAAATCAACATTGAGCTCATTCAAATATTGTATAACAATGCTATTGTTCAGATCTGATCGACCTGTAAAGATACTCCAAAGCCAGAAAGACACATCGCAAGTGATGGTTAATGTACTAACTGCTATCAAAATGACTTAAATGATCATTAAAAAAAACACCCTCTATATCACATGTCGAGGAAGGCGATCTACAATACACCCTATGCTAATGTAATATACACACACACACACACACTTGATTCCAAAAAAGTTGGGATATTGTGTTAAATTTAATTAAAACAAAATGCAATGATTTGCAAATCCTTTTCGAGCCTATATTCAATTGAATACAGCACAAAGGAGATATTTCACATTTCTCGATTCCGTGTAAACTTGACACTGAGCAGATGTCAAAGTGTGACAAAGTCGGAGGAACTGCAAAGAGCAGCACTGAGGAAGTTGCAGTTAGGGTAGGTTTTTGTCACGGTCAGAGAGCTCCGTGTTCTTTCGCAGAGGCTTACTTCGGAGCTGGAACTAAACTGACCGTCTTAGGTAAGAAAATCTGCGACAACAAATCACACTGAGCACGTCTCTCTCACAGCATGTTTATATGACACAACAGGCAGCACATGGCTTTTTGGGCGATTTTATTTGGTGACAAAATGGAGAATTTCTCTATTATTAAACAGTAAAAGATGCCACGGCACAGGTTAGTTTTGTTTCAGTCCTAACTAGTCAGCCCGAACGCGTTCTCCAGCAAACTGCTGCAGCAATAAAAGAACTGGCTCTGTGCCCACATTGATAATAGAAATTAATAGAAAATTGTATACAAGTTCAAAGTCAGATGTGTTGTGTGATATTCCATTAGGCCAAGTCAGCTGCTTTAATATGTACAAGGTTCGATTTGAGGTTGCTTCACCCTGTTCTCTACAATCTTACTGTTCTAAAACTGTTAGGAAATGTTAATTAAGAAAATATCATTGGATATGGATGGATGGATGGAAAATATCATTGCACACAATAATTCATCTCTGAAGTTACATATTCTACTACTTTTGCATTTGGAGGTTGCAGAACATTTTGAATGTGTTTGAAATTACTTGGATTTGAGCCGCGTTGCTACGTGACTTTGTAGGTAGACGGACCTTTAACAGTGTAAACTCCACTGCTGTCAGTTTGGAATTTAGAGGTTAAAGTAGATTTTCTTTCTGTTTTCAGTTAAATAAGGCAAAAGTTGACTAGAGGGAACACAAAGCAACTTAGACTATAGATACAAGCTTGTATGTCAGTGACATACTTATACATTGCAATGTAAATGTTAGAAACATCTGAAGTAAAATTAGTCTACATGAATCATACAATGAAATAGTGTTTAGTTTAAAAAAGTTATAGTTCAGCCGCTGTAGTTCCTTGCTAGAATGTGTTGCGCTCCAGCACTTATCCTGCTTATTTCGGAGGGGGGAACCAGGGTAACGATTCTTGGTAAGACAATAATAGATGTCAAGAAACTGAATGATACTGGCTCTGAACGTGAGTACTGTGTAACCTGTGAGGACCATCTTGTTTGTATGTGGCATTTATGTTCAGAAAATGTAGAGAAAATCCTCACTGTCAGTGTCTAAATCGTACACACATGCAAGTCTTGGCAAGAAATCGAATAAGCATATTTCCCAAAATGTCACACTATTCCAATGATTTGTTTCTTTTGTCCCCGCAGAATCAAACCGTACTGCCGTACCACCAAAGGTGAAAGTGCTTCGGCCTTCACCAAATGAGTGTCAAAACAGCAAAGACAAGAAAAACAAGAAGACCTTGCTGTGTGTGGGTTCCGGTTTCTACCCGGACCATGTCAGTGTGTCCTGGCAGATTGACGGGGACCATGTCACACATGGCGTGGCGACCGACACTCATGCTCTGCGGGATGGGGAACATTACCGCATCACCAGCCGGCTGAGGGTCCCGCTCAGTCAGTGGTTTACACCAGGCATGAGGTTCACCTGCACCGTCAGCTTCTTCAATGGAAACACGACCGAGCACCCTTCAGATTGGGTCGACGGCGTTGAAGGTATGTTCACCTGCAACTCTGAGGAACCTAAACATGTTGTTTAATATGGTGTTGAAACCCCAAAACTCACCATTGCACTGAAAAAACAATATGCTTTTTCTTTCTTTTCCTGTCAGGACCAGGAGCTAGTGAGCTAAGAGGTAAATACAGTTTGGTGTGAACCTATACAGCCCAAAGCATCGACACTACTGAATCAGGCCATTCACTAAAATATAACGCGATGTTCTTGCAGGGAAATACCTGAGGATCACGCAGACCGCCAAAGTGTCCTACACTGTCTTTATCATCAAGAGCAGCATCTACGGAGCCTTTGTGGCGTTTCTGGCGTGGAGGCTTCAGGTTCGTCCAACATGGTCGCACTATGTGCATTTTACGCAGAGCCATTGCTGTGTCTCTGTACCAAAGAAGCCCCAGTGGAAGCATTGTACTTGTATTTTAAATTAAATAGCTCGCCACGGCCACACGGCGCATTAAAGCCCCCTTTCAGACATGGAAAACGTTACATTTCGTCACCTTTCTGTAAAAGGGATGGCTTCCTTTGCCATTCAGATACAAATGTCTGTCATGCAAGTGTTATTGGTCTGTTGTAGAAAGAATCACAATGCTCATCTAAGAGAGCAGCAGTGAAAGCAATGGCATGAAGGAAGACGTTCTCTGGTCACTCACTCCGCCGTCATCACCCTGTGTCTTAGAAGTGATGCGTGTTTGCAACAGCAAAATTTAAGGGAAATGTAATGCAGCCGGGATTACGTGACGTAGAAATGTTGCTAATTAACGTATCCAGCAAGTCACAAACCGTTGCTACTCAGCATAGGAGTGAAATAAATGTTCGCAATGTCAACCACAGTAAGATGTGATTATAGCTATTTTATGGTTCCGGTTAAGTAGTCACAGCATTTGGCTAGTGTTTAGACAAAGGTTGTGGTTTAATACAGAAAGAAAGTCTTAAGGGACTTTAAGCACAGACATGTTAAATGTATTAACATTTCATTGAGAAGACAATCTTTCCCTAACCAAAGTGCTTTTGTTTCCTAAACTTTGGCTTCAGTGCGGTAATTCAATGTGAAATGAAACGTTCTTCTCTACAAAAATGTTCCCTGTGAGCACAAGTCAGGCAGCAATTACGTTTCCCGTCACGACATAACTGGGAAGTCAATAACATATAAGCAGACTTTCCACAAGACTTGTATTTGCTAAAATGCTGGATGTAAAGACATTTTCCGGATATTAAAAATGAAAGTTGAAAATACAGAGTATATAGAGTGAGCTGGTCTGACCTCTGCGGTTCTATGTAGGTTTGGGTTTCTTTTGTTAGGCACCAAGCGTTTCAATAGACTGATCTAAAATGAGGAGAATCTCCACAGCAACTTAAAACTGGCCCGTTCCGTGTTTTGTGGTTTATGAAACGTTTCTTCACCAGAGAGATGAAAAGTATGTGATCAACTCATTCCAGCAGACCTGCATTTAATCTTTCTCTGTATTCTCTGACGGCATACAATTCAGACTCGTGTCGTAGTGGAAGTAACAGAAACGGCAACGTTTTTTAGGCAGCACTTATTCAGACGTGAGGCCGGTGCGTAGAAATGGCCATCGCGCGTTACGTGGTGCATGTCTGAAAGGGACTTGGGTGAAGTAGGTGGTGCTGTTGGAATCAATAATAACAAAAAAAAGGCTGCTGAAAGTGAAACTGTGTCCTTCTCTGTACAGGGGTCGTCTGGAAAACAGGACAACTGAGAGCTGAGCCGCAGCTCATCCACCTGGCTTCTGCTTCTTCAATCAGCTGACCCAAAGCTGCACAAAATGTGATTTGAAAGCGTGTGAATAATTAGATCTCCGGTGTTAAATGATGCTTGATGCCGCCCGTTTGCGTCAGGGCTTGTGAACTGCTTTAAGCCGCATTTCATTCTCAATAAAAGACCATCGGAGGGGACATGCTGCACGGCATTATTGTTTCTTTTTTTTACATTTGTCTGAAGTGGAAACAATGCTGCCCGCCAACAGTCAGAAAGACTCATTGTGCTGTAAGCCACACACAGCCTGGCACTAATCTTCCCACCTGTCAGATGCCAGTCACACAGTCATCATGCGTTGGAGGCAATTAACATGCAAGTTATACCAGTTTCCATACATTTAAGAAGACGGGTTCACTGCCCACACACAGGCTGTGACACTCTGAGCAGAGATATTTTTAGCAGCTTGCTTATTTGTCGGCTTTCTGAGAATTCAAACCTTTTCTTCCCAACACATGTTTCCATTCACTGCACTGACCGCGGCGCCACAAGCTGGGTCATTTGGCGATAATAAGATTGCCCAAGAGAAGGCTCTCTCAGTGCGGTGCTGCATTAAACTCGGTCTGCTGACATAATACAAATACAAAATACTCTCTTAGCAAAGAAGCAAATGTTTCGCGTGCGAGTCCACCGCAGCCCTTAACGACAGGAAGTCAACGTTCTCATCTGTGTGCAGAGGAGGGTGGAGGCTGCTGTTGGCGAGGAACTAAGCGGGGCATGAAGGCCTGCGGGGGATGTTGAGAGCGACAGCAGAGGAGAGGATGTGGTCACGGAGCAGCCTCTCTGTGCTAAGAGACGACGAAGTCACCCACATCCATTGCAAACAACACCTGCATCTGTGCAACACACACACACACACACACACACACTCTCTGCACTGCATCAAACTGCTGTTCCTGTGTCAACTGAAGCTACAGTATGACCCAGCAGCTGCTGAGTACGAGCTGCTGAAGCCTGAACATAAAGGAGCCGTGTTGCAATCACAGCAGTCGACACACACTACGATACAATGTACAGTCTGTCAGTGTGTTCTCAGCTCACGGAAGCTCATTTCCACCAGGAATATACTTTTATTCTATCTTCTTCTTCTTCTTCTGTTAGATATTTCTACTGGCTGAGCAAACAGAACAGCCACACAGCAGAATAGAAAGGACAGAAAATGTCAAACATATGCGGACGTGTTAACAGACAGGCACAAAGTAAAGACCCAAGGCTTGTGTCATTGTGATGGGCTACAAGGACAGAGAGAGATACAAGATAATAAATAAGGGTGACTTGCTCCATCTGGATTTACACTCAGGAAGGATGAGATCCATAAATGGTTTCTAAATTCTCTCACAGTCATCAGATGAGCCACATATTGTGAATCTGAATTTCTTTCTGAGTTTGAGACTTGAAACTTTCTTCATCAAAATTCTCATATAACTGTATAAAGAAATTTGACTTTCACACTCAGACAAGACAATTAAATATTTTCTTTATTCTATGGCACTAACAAGAAAAATCAATTACTTTTGTTTTAAGCAGCACAGACAACAATGGAAACTGTTTCCAGTTGACACTGAAAGGTGATGAACATGGCTGGGACATTTAAAAGAAATGCAAAGGGAAAATAATACATAAATACATTAATAAAATAATATTTTAATTAATTAAATGTATTATGTATTAATTAATTAAAATAAATGTGGAAGTAAATAAATGAGAATATATATGTAATGGGAAAATAATACAGAAATAAATACAGAAGTATCAGTTAATAAATGTATACATTTATTTTTAATATTATAATATTAATATTATGTTTGGTGGATGTAATGGCAGATTCATATATTTATTCACTAATGTAATTTTTGTATAATGTCAGTTTTGGTCCTCGTTGTCCAACCAAAAATAGCTTAAATTTTTGCTACGTAATTATCCAACATCACTTACAGATTCATGAGCTGCAAACCATGGCAACAACAAGGGATTTGGTTGTGTTTCTTACTCTGCAGCAAGTTGGAAGAGGATGTTTTCTCATTTTGCTTGTTTGGTCTGTTTGCACGTGTTTCCTCATTATGAGCTGCAGTGCGCTGAGCTCTCAGGCCCACTGTGCAAATGTCATAATACAGTATATCTGACCTCTATATATATCTGAGCTTCTGAGGTAGAAAAGGCGTGTTTGCACTGCTCGAGGGCACGGGAAACTCTTTATTAATAACAATGATTTACTTTTAACCAACTAACTTTATGTACCAATATGTTTACGCTGGCATACGATCAAACTGATAAAGGTTTGACACGACGACGATCGCAGCTGGAGGCTTTTCACAGCGCTCACGTTCAGAAAGCTGTGAATTGTGGGAAATGAAGTGAGGAACTCACTCAGTGAGTGGATCTGAGTGAACTATGAATATTTTTCCTTCATCAGATACTGCTGAGGTTTCAGTTAGCCATTTGATCTTTACTTAAATAATAGCTGGCATGTCTTAATGGAATTGCACTGCATGATATTTATCCTAAGACTATGCATGTGGAACATGAATGACATCCCACATCCAAACTCAGGATGTACAGTGTGAACATCAGTTAGGTGTCTCCGTCTGCTGGACAGTCAGCTCTGTTACAGCACTGACTTTTATTATTTTTTATTATTATTGATTCAAATGACATTACATTATGTAAACAGTGGTTGTGACAAACAAAAAATTGATAAACCCAACTACAGCTCTATGGAGCTTTTTAGCTTTTCTTTTAGTTCATTGTTGTAGCTCATTGTTTTCGCTCTCTACTGAGCTTTTCAGCTTAATGCCCCTATTATTTTGGCCTTGCAGCACCCTGCTTTGGTGAACAGAGTGGAACATTTAAGAGCTAGACAGCCAGATATTTTTCCCAGGAGTGGTGGAGACCAAAGCAGAGCTAAAAGAGGGAGAATAATGGCCTAAATTAAACGGGTGGTGAGAAACACCACTCTAAATTAATGCTAAGTTTTCTCTGCAGGATGTGTAAATAGTGCGTTATTCGTTGCTAAGACATTTACCATATCAACTTTAGGTGACAATATGCTGCTCTTGTGTTTGCAGCTCCTTATGCCGCCCTCAAGTGCCCAAAAAAGTAATGAATTCAGGTTTATCCCCGCAGACGTGGAATTTATATTGTTAATTTCATACTCGACAAGCTTCAACTAGCTGAATATTAGACTTAAATTCATCAGATTGAAAGAGACACAACTCCAAATTAATGCTAATGTTGCTCCGTGTCTGCTGGATGTCTGGGCAAATTTGTCATCGCTACAGCCAACGTGTCCCTGCCTGTCAGCTTGTTTTAGAGTTCTTCTGCCCCCTGGTGCCCCAAAAAAGAAATGAACACAGCTAACTTAGTCTTGTTGCATTCGTGCAGTTCTTAGCATTGGATGGTTTGGTGGTTTTGCACAAGTCAAGCTAGAAACCATAAACATTTAAATCAGAATAAAATAAAAGCGTGGGCACTTATATGATAGGTATCTATGAGTGTGCCATGATTAATCCAAGAGGACAGCAGAGCAGCGAAGAGATGGCCACAGTAGACAAAGCGGCACTCCGGCCTGCAGAGCTGGACGCCATGTTGTAGCCCAGGGTGTGCAGCGAATAGACAGGAGTGGAGATGTCATTTGTAGGCACATTGTTCTGTTACTCAGCTCGGCTCCTTCGTTGCCTTTTACTAAAGGCGAAAAAGTAGTTTGTTGAATTCTGGTTTGGTTTTTTGTTTCTCTTTTCTTTTTTATGTCATTTTTATGTATTTTTTATGACATTCGTTTTTCCATGCGCAGAAAGACTTTAGTTTACTTTAAGATTGCCTGCAGGTTACATTTGGTCTAATTTATTTGTGTTATGTATTATTACAGCTCTTATTATTACTGCTATTATCATATTGCTACTAGTTTTATTTTTATTCATGTTAACATCAGTACTATTACTACCACTACTGCTTTACGTCTGTGCGTGGAACTGTACTGTGCTGCTGTGTGTTCTCTTTCTTCCTGCTCTCACTCTTCACCCACCCAGATCCTGGTTCTGGTTCTTGCCACTTGGTGGGTCTCTGTAAAGTGTTATGAGATCACCTTTTTATGATATGGCGCTATATAAATAAAACTGAATTCACTTCAATTGAATTAATCATTTTCAGTTACTTTCAGGTCTATACTGGGCATTCTATTCTGCCTTCTTTTAGTTCATGTAAATAATCTCGACAGAAGGTGTGCTCATTACCTTTTGTCTGGGGCCTTTAACCACATCTCAGTCTTCAGTAGCAGTAGATTGAATTTGGTCATTTGTTATTCCTGACCTAAGCATGTCCTCATTTATTTTTGTCTAGAGTACTCTAGTTTAGAGTAGTTTAGTTTTTTCTCTTGTCCAGTGTGGTTTATTTAGGTTTAGTCTAGTTCTCTCATGTAGTGTAGTTCTCTACAACGGTACAGTTTATCTTTGAATAGTCAATTGTTTATTTTATGTTATTCTGTGATCAATACAGACACACAGCTTTACTGCTGCTGTTATGTACTTTTTTAGATTTAATTCCCTAAATCTCGATGCAGAGTTGCAGTAAAAACTGATCCGTGATCCGTGTTTCGATCCGAACCGTGAGGTTTGTGATGCGATGCACGACTATGAAGCGGTCACATACATTTGTCACTGAGATTGTGACGCTTAGGTGTCTACAAAGCAAGACAGGCAGGGAAGAACACAAAGGACCAGACGCAGTGAGCTATTACCACAGCTGTCGCCAAATCACCCAGGACTGGAATTTCAAGGATTACTACTTGTAGTTCAGTAGTAACTTGCTCTCGCTCTTTCTAACCCACACACACACACACTACCAACCCTGTTGTCTGTATGCTGTCTCACGGGGGATCTATCCAGAGAGTCAGGAGAGAGTTGATTATCTTGAGCCAGTATAAAGAGCTGAGTTTAAGGGTCAAAGGTCAGTTCACTCACCAATTCCGCTGGGCCTGCTACAACCAAACTGGTTACACACAACGCCATCACGATGACAAAAACAGAACAGATCTGTGACAAAAAAGAAAGCAAACATTGGAACCAAATATGAAGAAACCATCAGACAAATTCAGGCCCAGATACTACAGACAGTCGGACAGGTACCTTGGTGGAGCTGCCGAGGGCTGTACAGCACTGACACACTCTGCCAGGCTTCTGCTGAAGTGCCTCTGTGCCCGGCAGTCAAAGTCCGCCAACTGCAGCTTTGTTACAAAATCTGCTTGAATAACTCATGCCTACCATAGACACACACCTACACCTAACAAATAATATTTCTCAGAAAAGCTGGATATTAGCTGAAATCTTTGCAGTGTGTGTTTCCAAAGTGTACCAGGTGCCTTAAGGTCAGACTTTCATCCTTTTCATGCACAGTTCTGACAGTGTCCTGCCAAGAAGACCAACAGCATCCGTCGTTTCAGCAAGTAACCCAAAGCAACATTTGTGTGTGTTCAACTAACAAAGCCACGGCATTGATGCAACCACTGTTAAATTTCCAGCAATGGCCCAGATAAGACTGGTGACGGTAGCTGGTTGTCATAGAAACACAACACAGCTTTCTGGCTCATGGGTTTTCCAGGTGCAAAGCAGTGTATTTGTCACAGTGGAGAAACGCCGAAAAAATATATCTCATTCCTCGATACACAGTTGGAGACGCCGGAAAGAACGAGCATAAGGTTTCCGAAAAGCTACTTGGCTTACTGTTTTCGTTACTGTTACTACATTGTAGTTAGAAACACAGTTAGAATTATGCAACCAGGCACAAGCGATTCACAGAAAGCGCTGCATGCGTTTGCTGTGTGGGACCTGAATCTAATCATCAATGGCAAAGTCTCAAACAGAAAAACACTGATTGCAGTACATTGTGATTAGAGAGCTCACACTGACATTGTCGGGGTCACTTTCAGCAAGAGGAAATTTGGAGGAAAGGAAAGGAAATTTGAATTTGAGCTCTGTTGAAATAAATCTCTCATAGACCTGCGACCTGGTGTTCTGACGTCAAGATCGGGGAGGACATTCCTCTATTCCAGCACTAACTGGGATGTGTTCAGTGTAACATCCCCTTTAATGTCTATGAGGGTACTATGTTTAGTGCTTCAAGGACGACCTCATGCTGCTACACTAGGTAAAGGCGTAGGCACTAGGTAAAAGCCTCCCTTATAACCCATTCCATAATCCCTCGTTTTCTCATCCCAACACCCTCTTTCAACTGGAAATACATCACATTAAGAAAAGTGAATTGGGCCTTTAAATGTAAGCGCAACAAAGGGTGCTTTCCTCTTAGCTAAGGAGCTTTTATGTATCCTCGTTCCCTTCATTTCCTCACATTTGAGAGAAGGGCAAGAGCGAAGTTTGAGAAATCCTATTCACATTTTTTCACTGCGACTCTCATCCCCCAGGAGATGAGCGCCATAAAGTCCCTCCTCAGCCCCCACCGTTTAGTTTGTGTCTGAAATGTCCTCGCTGCCAGTCAGTCGCTGTGAAGTAAATCCCTAATCCCTGTTGTTCCGGTCTGTTCTGTTGCCTAAACGAGAGCCAGAGGTCGAATTTGTCTCCATTCATGACCAGATCCATCCCTCCCTTCAGCTTTTAACTGACGGACAGTTAATGGCGGAGTAACTTTGGGATCGTTTGGTCACAGTAACGTGTCATTTACAGTCCACTTTTGGCGTAGAAGTGGAGGTGTATGAGGTCGAGACTTCTGGAGAGCTCAACAATGAATGAAGTCAACAATGCTTACGTTGAGCTAGTAGGATAGGATAGTGAGTAAGTCCCTCCAAATTATAGGGCTGACTGCTTGTTAAACCACAGTGTCTCATTTTCTATTCATACATGCAGTTTTACATGTTAAATGCAGAAGATGCGACGTGAGGGTGTGGAGCCGTTTAAAAGGCACCTTTGACAGAGCTGGGCTGAGTAATGAAAGTTACTACTAATGTAGTACACTACCTTTGCTAATAACGTCTCTACTTGTAATGAGTAATTGATAGATTTCTCTTGGGCTTTGTCCAAAATTGTTCTCTTGCTCACTCGTTCACTACTTGCTATATAATGGACATGCAATACTTAGCAGCAAATTCAGCAAAGTCAGAAAAACCGGCAGACAGTAAATGTAGCACACTGTTATAGTAACTAGGGTGCGATTTCAGACCCTGCCTTGGTTTTCTCTGATGGGAATCTGACATTTCCGGCCTATGACCTCAGCAGTGACTGTGTTTTCCTCTATCAGTCCGTCAGTAATCCAGAGCCATCACGTGTTCCTCGTAAAGAAACGTTCAGACTGCTTAAAATATATTTGGACATCTAGCAGTCACAGGTGAGTAATAGGAAGCTCCAAAAGACTGAAATTGTATGTTAATAGCGTCACATGCAAAATATTTATGCTGGCTGCGTCAGGAACGGCGGGGTGTGGAGGAGGGAAAGAGGGACCGAAACGCAGACAGCCGGAAACGCATAGGAAACGAAACAACTTAAAAAAGCTCTTACAAAAGGCAAGGCAACAGGGGAGCGGCGCTGAACGCCGAGACCATCCACACAAGCGACAGCGACAATGAGAGAACAGAGAACCAAGCGACTGAACACACTTAAATACACAGGACTCTAACGAGGGGATGGACCCCAGGTGAACACGGGGGAAGAGGTGGAAGCACGTCAACAATCGGGGAAACGGGGTGACTGCGACAGGACGCCACTCAGAAACCACGGACAGGCAACAGAAAGCAGGAAACACAGTCACACAGACGGGTCATGACAGGCTGAATGAATAGATATAGCAGTTACTGTCTGAAAACCAATACTGGAGCCCTTTAATGTTCTCTCTCCAATCAAACCACGTGATCAGGGACTGTACGAAATCATTAGCAGGCGAGGCTATTATCCATCTTATATTCTTAAAGCTTTGTGTTATTATTAATGGTTAAAAGCGTTGCACCCCTTTAACACTGTTATGTTATTTTAAGATACTGGGAAATGGATATTAGCATGATTGTATGTGGTAGAAACTGTTGATTACGGTTTACCCAAGTAACCACTACAGGTGGATGCATTTAGATGACAGTTTTCAGTTATTTGTGCATGAATTAGAATGGATGTATTAAAACGGGGAAACATTGAAACTGCATACACTGCATTTTATAGATGTGCGGGGGAAAAAAACCCAACTAAGCTGATGTTAATCAGAAGTGACTTTAGTGATGCTGCACAGCAAGTTACATTGAGGGTGGGGAATAATAACCACATGCTAACTACAGTATTTAGTAAACTAAATCAATCTGCTCGCTCATTCACACAGTGCCACAAGTGTCGCCGTTCTGTTTAACTACTAATACTCAAAGATAGTCATGTACCTGTTGATTTAAGAAGCTTAATGGAGCAGTTTATAGTAAGGTTTGGCGATATGATAACCCATCAGTGTTTGGATTGGTTTCTGGGCTGTTTGGAATGAATAGCACTGAATGAGCCTAACATGATTGGTGTGGTGGTATCAAAACAGACTGAAAACAACGCATCGCCTTCGCTCATTTTCTCTTAAATTGTTGCATTTTCCTCCCTAAAGGAGCTTTACCGGGATGGAAAATATACTGTAAAGTGAATACAAAACCTCAAACCACACTTTTAGTGTCCTTCAGGTCTTCTAGACATACTGTGCATTATATTTCAGTTTGAATATCAAAGGAAAAAGGGACTTTGTCCATTCAAGTAATCGTCCATTTGTGGCAGCCATCTCGTATGCTGCCTATCTTGACTAGAGGATCCTTGGTCTCCTCCACTTGCTGCTAATCACCCGGGTTCTCAGGACGGCGGGCTCTACGTTTGCGTCTGTGACTCGGTATCCCAGTTCTTCTCGGGGTTCCTCTTCCTGTTCCTCTCCGCCATCACCAAAGCCGCCACCACGGTGACCAGCACGGTGCCCGTGATGACGAGCACGGTGGCTGTTTCTGCGACACAGAGCCGGCTGTCCACCCAGGCCAGCGAAGCCCCGGCCAGCTGCGGCGGGTCCTGGCACGTCACGTTGTGATAGTCGTCGATGTGGAGGTGGCGAACGTGCAAGATCTTACTGAAGACGCGGTGCAGCTCGCAGTCACAGCTCCACGGGTTGCCTGGAGGAGCAACAGTGCAGAGGTCGACGAAAAAGAGGATTTATTATTAAGTGAACTGTTCATTTAGGTTTTATTTTTCAGCGTGTATATGTTTATCTATGTAAATGCACATAGTTTAAAACATTTGAAACATTAAACTTTAGTTCCAAGTCCATCTACACACTTCCAGGAACAAAAATAAATCTGAAGGGGAATTACTAAATCCAATGAAGTCCCACAGGTACCGAAAGATGTTTGTTTAGTTTTTGGATCTATGTACGTATTGTATTATCATGTACTATGTCACATGGTGTAATTTAACGCCTCACAAAGAACACATTTGGTGTGTAAGTACATTTTGCTGTTTCTTTGCTATTACTTAAAGTCACAATGTGAATCGGGATCAGTTGAAGGAAGGTGTACTTACATGAAAATTGTACATATAGCATGTTATAACATGTTAAATGCTTTTAATTATTATTTTTATTATTGTCATTTTTATTTTATTATTCATAGCAAAAAATAATTTATATAACAAGATATCTTTTCTCATTAATACTACACATCAAATTATTCAATTTTTGTAGTTTGTGCTTATTGCAACATATCATTGCATCTTGCCACATCACGAAACGTTGCCGTTATTACACAAAATCAACGCATCTCATTTCAACAAGAATCTGTCCTGTTTTTACCATGATAAGTTGGTTTGTTGGTTATAGTGTATTTTTAAGAAACATTCCATATGTTGTAAAAGAGGACATTGACGAGAGGACATTGTAGGCTAACATCTTCAGGGCTAGATGTGGCTTGACATGTATGTGTCCAGATTAAAACATAGCCTTAAAAGTATGCTTGGTTTCTGGTCTGGGCAGGGTTGGTGGTGGATATGTGGAGCCTACTTGGCACTGGATATGTTATGTTTGCTACATACACTACAACATAAATGCTTATATAGCTTCAGAGATGATAGACAGAGAGGTTTAATACTGACGAGAGACAGGCCATGAACTAAATGTGCATTTAAGCTCACCGTAATTCCTAACGCCATGTCGCCAAGGGCTTATTGTTCGTGCAGGCGGGAGGGTAGGAGATGTTCAGTCATGTCAGAAAGCATCTGCAATATCCAACACTGAACGTACCACAAAACGATACGAGCAGCCCACCACAGCCATAATGCATAAAAACATCCTACCACGTGTCTGACGCATCATGGTCTCTGATTGATCGCGGCCTCAGTGTCCTTTTAGGCTTTGACTGGAACCTATTGCCGTTTTAATGACATATGTGAGCTTTTTATAGCAACACACCAACTTTCTAAGACATTGTTCTTGGTTTCGTGCTAAAAAAAGACAAAGTGATATGTGGAATAATTTGGTATGTATGTATGTAATAATGAGAAAGCGACCTTGTTAAAACGTGAGAAGGATACGTTTCCCGTTGTAATGAGAGCCTGAGCAGCAACGTGTCGCTACATCAACTTCCTATAGAGTGAATAAACCCATTCACATTGTGAGCAGGAGGTTAACACGAGGTGAGCGCGGGTAACAGTAGTGGCGATATTAGAAACCTGACAGCTGGATGTGTGTAGCAGTTGTATGAAGGCGGATGATGGTTTTAAACTTGAGGTGATGCAGGTTGTTTCCCTCCAGAGCGAGGACCGCCAGGCTGTAGAGAGGAGCCAGAGCATCACTGTCTATCAGAGTGATGTTGTTGTTACTCAGCTGGAGCACCTTGACAGACACACAGACAGGCATTCAGACAGACAGGCATACAGACAACTTGGCATGCACGCAGATTCATTTCTCCTGTCATCTAAACACCTCTAATCCAGGCAGCATATCCAGGCTCCCCTGCTGCACTACAGTCAGTCTGTTGTTGTGCAAGTAGAGCTGTCTAAGCCTGGAGAGGCCCCTGAACACGCCGGGGCCGACCGAAGCCAGCTGGTTATAGCTGAGGTCCAGCTTCTCCATGTTGTCCAGATACTCCAAGCTGGACAGAAGGAGGGAGAGACAGTTACAGAGAGACACAACAGGCAACAAGTCCTCAAACAAAAACGCCGGAAAAGGTTGGTTGCCAATGACTCCCAAAACGACGTATATAGGACCTTTGCCGTCGTGGTAGAAAAACGGTAATAAACACGCACTAAACGTTGTGAGGTTTAGATCGAGGTTTGGGTTAAAATATGTACGTTAGTTACGCAAGTAAATTAACGTACGTAAGTTAAGTTACGTCACAGGACTTACTAATGTAATTTAACTTACATACGTAACTTAAGGTCACTGACTTTTGGTTTCACACGAGGCACAAACATGTTGTCCAGATACTATTGGACATCAATAGTATTGGACATCAATAGTATCTGCCTCTTGGGTGAAAGTCCTGTTTTGTTTGACCCATCCATCCAATAATGTCCAACATTTCTGTCCACCTGATAAATAAGTCTGAATGTCCAATAGTCACTCTTTTATCGCTGTTTTTGGTCTCTACCAACTCCTGTGAAAGATATCTGGCTCTTCAGCAGCTAGAGCTTCCACCTTCTTTACTTGCTAATCGCTGATTTTGTCTGTCTGTCGTTTGGTGCCCGGCAAGTAGTGTACAGTGGGTCTTTGCAGAACTTTTTCACTGAAGCCACCCAAAGACTACGCTATGAAAGCGGTGAGAGTGAAGGCTTTAAGTGGAGAAGTTCTAGTATCTCACAGTCTTGGTCTCAATTGGAGGTATGATGGATCAGGAGATGGATCAATGCAGCGTCAGCAGGAATGCAGAGCGTTGTGTTGATGACTGAGCTAACAATGAAGACAAAGCGCTCCACTTAGCAGTAAATATACCTTCCAACCCTCATCTATGGTCATGAGCTTTGAGTAAAAGAATGAGTTAGCTGAGTTACCTTTGCAGGATGTCTAGGCTCACCCGTACGGATAAGGCGAGGAACTCGGACTTCCAGTGTAGACCTAGTGAACTTAACTCCTAAGCTTGTTACTGTAGATACACAGCCTTGTATAACATTGATGATGGGTAACATAGTGTGATAAACATAATTACTTAAATTCTACCAACATCAGGTCATTGGGAGGAAATGAATGTGTGGGCAAAGAATTGGGTATAGAATAAAGAGTGAACAACTACTGTATGCCTCCCTAGCCATCGGTCCCTGCTACCTTTGTTATGATGTGTTATAAATAAAACTGAATTGAATTGAATGGAGTATGACTGTGATGAGACGCCGAGGTCCAACAGACAGACAGGTACCTGTATCCAGATATATGACGTAAGCTGTTGTGCTCCAGTCGCAGCTCTCTAAGAGCGGACATGCTGGCTGAGAAGTCGACGGGGAGATATGTTAACTGGTTCCAACTGAGATCTAGTTTCTCCAGGAAGGACAAAGAGAAAAAAGCCTGTGGAGAGAAAGAAAGAAAGAAAGAAAGAAAGACAAACAAGGAGAACATTTTACTATTGCCCCTTCTTTTGTCTTTTAAGGTGACAAACAAACCCCCTCCCCTCAGCTATTTTCAGTGCACTTCCACTTCGACCGACTTTTTGACTGCTTTCATTTTACACATCAACTAACATTTCAACTTCTCGCATCTCTTGCTCCTCAGATGACCTCAGATTATTTTGTACTTAAATGAGAGTTCAACTGCAATAATTGATTAACCCTTAATAATTCAACTGTTTCCAGTGCACAGTGCTACCACTTCAACTGACATTTCCACCGCTTCATTTAACCTTAAAATGCCATTTCAACTGCTTTCTTGAACTGACAATTCAACTGTTTTCATTGCTTACGCATCAATATTTCTACCGCTTGCATCTTTCTTCAATTTCAACTTCAAACCCTTTCAGTACGTCAATGGACACTTTAATTGCTTCAACTTCAACTGCGTCTCCCGAGCAAAAAATAAAATCAAATGTTTCCCGTGCAATTTTCAGGAGTTTTTAAGTTGCTCCATTTCTTCATTCCTTCATTCCTACCTGTGGTTGTATTTCTTGTACCTGGCTGTTGGCCAGCACCAGCACCCGCAGGGACCACAGCCCAGTGAAGGCCCGGGTGCCAATCTCGCTGAGGTTGTTTCCTCCCAGCTCGAGCAGCCATGTGCCGTGCGGGAGGCCCCTGGGAACATGCTCGAACCCACGGCCACGGCAGTCCACCAGGTCGGTGTTCTCGTAGCAAATGCACTGGTGTGGACACAGCCGTGAGCACTCCACAGATCGGAAAAGGGAGGGGGGAGAATAAAAGGCAAAAGGGGCAAAAAGAAGGGCCAGGAAAAGGAGACGCATGTTTCCCCGGACAGCAGGAGGAGGGAGGGCAGCTTGTTCAGAGGAGGAGTTTAAGTGTGGAAAGTTGAATGAAGCTTGGCAGTTTAATTCTGCCACTCTCTTGGCCAAGCCTCGCAGTCAGCGTAGACACAACCTGAAATAAGAAAGCAAGCATAGTGCAGTTGTAGTTTACATTTAAATCAGTAAAGAGTAAGAGTTCAATATTGACTCTCTTTAGTCATTTTGGTTTCCACCAACTCCTAAACGCTCGGCAATTTGGTAGCATACAGTGGGTTCAAAGGGCCTTTGTGACTGCAGCTGCCTTTTGTGGCTGGAAAACCAAAACAATAAGCTAAAAGAGGCTAAAAAAAAGTTCCATACAGCTGAAGGGAAATGAAGAGTTGGTTATCATTTTCTGTGGGTTCATCACCTCAAGCCCTGTTCCCATTACACATAATACTTTGATTAATCATTAAGGTACCTTTTGACCCTCTAGTAGCACCATGGAGCAATGTTTTGATAACTGGGTGCCTGTTTTGTTTAAGAAAATTGCATTTGCATGTGTTTTATGAAGAAGTAAATCAATTCAACAAGTTTATAGACCTCAGGGACACACACAATGACACAACACATTGTTTGTTTGACATGAAAACTCCACAAAGGACCTTTAATATGAAAATACCGACCAGTGCATCAAAGTTCAACTATAATTTTCATTTGTGATTTCATGTGTGTCTGTTCAGTGTGATGAAAGATGGGTTATTAGATTAGGAAACCCTAATTACTAGACCTATTTTTGTTACGTTAATATGACATTAAAATATGCTAACCCCCCCAAAAAAACATTAACACCTAAACCAGTTTGGTTTAGCAGCATGCAGCTTTTAAGCGTTGAAACACAACATCATTTCCATCATTATGAGTTTTCATCATACTGACGTATATTAAATCTTTCTCATAATTGTTACTTTTGTTTTTAACACAGGCTTTTCATCCTGTTCATCCTCCCTTTCCCATACTAATGTAATTACATAATGACCATCATTAAGAGCAGAGCAGCAAAGGATGAAATTCAGTGAGCTTGTCTGACGTCCACACATCAACACAGTGTTAAAGCAACACTGCTGTTCAGCATGTATTTCATATTCAACGGAAAGCAGCCACAGAATTAGTTGTTTTCCCCCATAACATGTCCGTTTTTATACTAATAAATGTACAGTATTGTCTAAAATCAGCATGTAATTTTTTCCTGGTTGATAATACATTTTCACACTCATAAAAGTGAAAACAAAGCAGTTTGTGAAGACTAAACATGGATTATAGTTCGAATCACAGAAAAAAATAAAGCGTGAAATCAACATCCAAATGACGCAGATTTCCTCCTGGAGATATGAGCCTCCCTCCCCCAAATGCCTATCTCACCTCCTCTGCTGATGAAGAGCCCAGACATGTCCACACTGGATCATCAGCCTCTATGCTTCCTGTGGATGACCGGACGGATACGGAGATGATGGACAGAGAGTGAAACAAAGACAGAGTGGTGATGCTGACGGAGACTCTCGGTGCAGTCGGCTGTGTCAGTAATCCTCTAATCCTCTCCAATTGCCAAATGTTTCCTCTCATCCACTGAACTTTGGCAGCTCGTCTGATGTTTTTATCATGCCTCCGTCTCTGTCCCCCTCCCTCTCATTTCTCCATCCGTCTGCTTCACGGACTTTAATATTATATAAAGGCTGTTAATATCTTGTGAAGAGTTTGCGTGTATGTGTGCATTTTTCAGTGGGTGAGACAGGCAGACAGACAGACAGACAGACATGGAGCCAGATGGGAGATAAACCGACAGAGAAATAAACCATCCCACAGCTGATCTGAGTGCCAAAATTCACATCATACAATAATAAAAATATCAATAACTTTATTTATTTGATTTTACTTAGAAGTGCTTTACAATAAAAACACATTTTAAAAATTCCAATATAATAATAATAATAATATAATTACAACAAATACCATGGGCTGTCACAGCTGTACCAGCAGTGCTTCAAACCGCATGGAGCAATCAAGAATGATTTGGTTATTCAAAATTAATTCGACATATACATATAAATATATATATTATTGTGTTTATTAATCATCACCACCCTGCTTTGTTTTCGATCATTTACCATGATATAAGCTCAAACATTTTCAAACACGATATTACAAATTATATTTACTTTATATTGAATTACCCATCTTACGTCGCGAAGCCCTAAAATCACAACATGAACCAGGCTACTTTCATTTCCACACATTCTTCTTCTTCGTGTAGTTTTACGGCGGGTGGCGTCCAGCTTGCAGCGGCCGGAAATACGTACATCTGCGTCATGACGTAGGGGACGTGAATGACAACGTGTGAGAGTGCGGAAGCGCTGTTTGTTGTGGACACAGCCCGCAGCGAAGCGTGTGCACGGCGACAGTGGCTCATAACGGAGGAGAAGTGGCAAAAACGACAAGTCTCCGTCGGTGTCGTGGTGCTCGACGCAACATGGGGCGTTTTTAAACACGCGTGCGACGCTGACGCAGTCCCGCTAACTTTACAGCTAACAGCTAGCTAGCAGAGCAAGGTATGTTAGCACGGTTTGAACACAGGGCTACGTGACGTAGCCGCAACAAGCCCGTCTGCAACGTGTTTTACTTAAATTAAACATCTCTTTCTAACCTGCGGTGCACTTTGTTCTTGGTTTTATCTTCCACCGCGTCTGTCGGCTAGATAAACTGTACGTGCAGGTAGCTAAACTGTACGTGCAGGTAGCTAAACTGTACGGTCAGGTGCGGAACCTGTTACCTTCACCGTACAGACTTAATTATCGTTAAGACATTGACCTTCAGAATGTCCCATAATTTATGGCTGAAGGAGGCAACTTTTTTTAAACTCCAGAAGTGTTTGTACTTAGAGTATTGCTGTTGTTTACATGGAGTTTCCTCTTTCCTGTCCTGCACCTTACTGCTTCCGGCTTGATGGTAACATCTGTATTGGTGCTTGTTTAATAAAGACATAATTATTATTCTAATAACTATGATTATTATTATTATTACAGACTCGCCATTCGACTTTGCATGACGTGAACCATATATACGTGAATGTTTGCATACATTGTAATGGCATTTATATTTTTGTGTGTAGTTAACAATCATGTCCAGGAACCTGCGGTCTGAAATACAGTAGTAACTTTGGGGAATTCTGTTTGTAATGCTGAAGGGCAGCCATGGCAGAGGCCGGAGCCCACCTGACCTCCACCGCTGCCAACGAGCAGCCGTCAATCTTTGAGGTCCTGGCACAGGAGTCTCTGATGGAGGCGGTCAGACCAGCACTGAGACACGCCGTCAAGGTGCGTCGCTCATTCTCCCTCCAGCTTTTCTGTGCGTCTGTTTTACTCTTTTTTTTTTTTTTTGTCCCTTTCGCTGTGTGCCAGTCTGGAACAGTTATGGTATAAAAAAAACCCATTTATTGCTGTCCATGTTGTCTTCATGCAGACTGTACAAGCAATGTGATCGTTAGCTACTGGCTCATACAAACGCTAATTTTAAGGATAATAGTCAAAGTCGCATAAGTGCCGCTTACAACAGTTAAAGATGTCCACCGGTGGTGTCAAGTGTAGGAACGCGCCTGCAAGTCTGCGGCTGTCTGCATCCATATTGAAGCATGAGCACAGACGTTTCATATCTGTGCGTCGACTGCTCCTCGACACTGTAACGTGAGTGTGACGTTAGAGCAGGTAGCGCAACATGAAGAACATTGTAGTTGTTTCGTTCACTGCACTTCACTTCGCTGCCTCACACACTTTGGATTTGACACCAATATTCTCGCCGCTAATGCAAACCCTGCCGAATCATAGGCACGTAGAAATGAGATTGCGAGGGCGGTTTTGATTCATTGTGCAGCCCTTTGCTCTACAAATAAACTCTAACTTGATTCTAACAGCTGGTGACCTTCTCAGGTTCTGGCAGAGTCCAACCCGTCCCGCTTTGGCTTCCTGTGGCGACGCTTTGACGAGCTCTACCTGCTGCTGGACCTCCTCCTCCAGAACCACTTCTTGTCTCACTGCAGCGCCTCCTTCTCGGAGAACTTCTACGGCCTGAAGAGAGTTTCGGGAGGGCGTGGGCTCCCTGTTCGTCTGGGGCTGCACAGGAAGTCCCACTGGCGCTCTCTTCTTCTTCTGTGCCTGTTGCCGTACCTGCGGGCCAAGCTAGAGGCGACGCTGGCGCGGCAGAGGGACGAGGAGGACTTCTCCATCCGGCTGGCGCAGACCAGAAGCCAGAGGCTGTACCGGGCGGCCGTGGCTGCGTACCCGTATGTCAGCTCAGCCTGGCAGGCCTGGGTCTTCAGCCAGCAGCTGCTTTTTATCTTTAGAGTCGCCGGGACCCACAATCCCCTGCTGTGGCTGGCCAGGGTCAAACTGGCACGACTTAACGCTCAAGATATCCGAGACATGGAGCTGAAGACCAGCAAAACTGGCATCCCAGCTGACAGGAGGTAAATCTCAGTGTAAACACATTGTAAATGGGAGTCTGTGTGTGTACTTAAGATAGTAATTAAGTTTAGTTCTGACAGAGATCTCAACTCCATCACCCACAATGCATTTTTGTTCTGTTTGCAGCCTGGTGCAGAGAATGTGGTGGCTGATGTCACAAGCAGCGAGGGGCGTGGCCACGTCCCTCTCCACCTCCCTCTCCATGGGCGTTTTTTTCCTGCAGTTCCTAGAGTGGTGGTACTCCTCAGACAACCAGAGCACGGTGAAAAGCCTCACCTCCCTGCCTGCTCCTCCGCCCCCCCTCCACCTGCAGCAGGAGCAGAGCGGCCGCAACACTCCGTCCGTCTCGGCCAATCACAGCGAAGAATCTGGGCCTGGCTCCGACAGAGGGAACTGCCCGCTGTGCCGGAGGCTACGTACAAACGCCACGGTGCTGTCCACCTCCGGCTTCGTCTTCTGTTACCGCTGCGTCTACGCGTACGTGAAAGCCAACCGCCGCTGCCCGGTCACCGGCTATCCCACCGAACTGCAGCACCTCATCAAGATCTACTCGCCGGAGAGCTAGACCACATCAGCTGACCACATGTTCAAGCTCAGTTCCAGCGTGTGCCAGCTTCCCGACTGCAAACTCTTTCAGAAAACAGTGGCCTCGTTTTCACAAAGTGAAATTGACGTTAGTGGGTGACGAGTCGGCTGGCTTCCTTCTGCAGCTGGATGCTGCTTCCGGGAGAAGCACAATGTGCATTTCTTTTGTATGAAATAGTCCTTCCAATGTACTTGAATTGTTGAGTGATTCGAGCTGATTTAGTGATGCCGGAATTCTTTCAGCTCACGTCACTTTAATATTTATAAATTAATTATTCAATTGTTTCCTCAGCAGTATTAATTATTTTGTAACTGTATAAATGTCTCTGTTCCACATGTGCAGTGCCTTAACAGGCCAAATGTTAGCAGCTAATCTAGCCAGCAGCAGCCTGGTGATCGGGTGGCTTCAGTTGGTTCCGTCTTACAAGAGGGAACAAACTGAAGCTTGCTCACTCACTTATTTTCTCAATGAATCGTTTGGTCCAGCCACAGATATTTCTTGTGAGTATCAGAAGAATAAAAAATCTTTACATTTGAGAACCTTAAACCAGCGATCTATTATTAAAATACATACATGACAAAGAAATCTTGAATCATGTGAGTATTTACATGCCCAGAGAAACATAAAGAACGTTCCTCAACCAGTGCATTTACACTACAATATTTAAAAACAAAGCAGCTTGTGGAATAAAGCTGTTGAGCATCCTGCATCTCTTCCCTGCAGGCAGGAGTAAGAACAATCCCTGAGAGGGGTGGTGGAGGTCCTTTAACATGGGGGGGCATCAGTGATCTGTTTAGCTGCGGTTGTTCATAGGCTTTGCAGTTTCCAAACCAGGGTGTGGTGTTATAGGTGAGGATGCTTTCAATGTTGCCCCTGTAGAAGGTGATGAGATGTGGGGGGGGGGGAGAGAAGAGAGTCCAGCCTCTCGGAGTCTACGGAGGGGATGGAGCCGCTGCTGATGCTCCTGACCCCCCTCCACGGCAGCTCCGTCCATGGTCAGCAGGTGGCGTGGTGCCTGTCACCAGCTCTCCTGAAGTCAGTTACCATCTCCTTTGTTTTTTCCACATTCAGCACCAGATTGTACAACGAACACCACGATGTGAGTTGCCAGTTACTTTTCTGTTGACCGACTAATGAATTGATCAAGTTGTTTCCGCTGTAAATAACATTTGGGCATTTCGCCGCCAAAATATTATAAAAGGAGAGGGCTTTGCAACTGTGAGACCTTCATGTTGAGAAATAAAACTGAGTAAATAAAACATGAAAGGGGTGCTTTTAATCATAAATCCAGTGTTTTTGCAGTCCTGCTTTTAAGTGCCCAAAAACTTGACAATAACACTTATTTTTTCTAATTCACAAATTTCTCGTGTGAAACGTCAGTTTGAAGCCTGCGGCCGACCCGGACGCGGCTCAATTAACGCTCCTCGTTTCTTGCTTTGCAACAAACATTTTGTAAGAGAAATTTCAAAATGGATAAACATCCTGAAGGGCTGGCGTGGTGCCAGAAGCGCACAATTGGGTGACTTCAAAACGTTGGGAGTTTGACAGCCAGTTAGCTTAGCATAAAGGCTGGAAACGGGGGAAAACAGCATTTTAGGGTTATTGGGAAATGCAACAGGCAGTCGGTGAATTGCTTTATTGAGTTTCCAGACAAGTTGAACAACAGGCCCACTTAAAGAAAAACAATGAAACATAATCAGGATCAACGTCACAACATTACATTGAGAGTCAAAAAAAAAAAAAAGGGCGGGCGGGGGGGTCATTAAAACCCAGGAAATAAAATAGAGCCCGAAAAACCGCCAGAGCCCAATACCCCATTTA
>JAVQJF010122781.1:0-16310 GCA_036023855.1 Gadopsis marmoratus | reverse complement strand
AACAGAGTTATCTCATAGCACTTGTTAATATAGAGCAAGTCTAGACCAACTCTATATGTACAGACCCAACAATTCCACCACGAGCAGCACTAGGAGACAGTGGCAAGGAAACACTGCCTTTAACAGGCAGAAACCTCGAGCAGAACCGGAACCAGAACCAGGCTCTGGGTGGGCGTCATCTGCCTCGACCGGTTGGTCGACATTGGGAGGGCTGCCTCAGATGATGCCTATAAATTTCTCAAAGTGTCAGTCATGCCCACTTCACGCAGCAATTGGCCAGATGGTCGGCGGTGAGACTGTAAAAGCAAGGTTTGATCTTGTCACCCTGCTTCGAATGGGATTGTACCGAACACCTTCAGGCAGGATCGGAGGACAATTCGTACGAAGCAGTTTGAGTCAACCATAACCTTAACAGGCACTGTTCCCACCCTGGCTGCACCTTGAGATTCTGCTCTAGCCCCAACTGTCCGTTGTAATTTCCCATCACGGTTTACAGACTGACTTTTTGCTTCAACTTTGACCTACAGTACAGTAGTATCTACCATAGTGTTTCCTGTGCAATGAGGGATTATTACCGACATGCTGGGATTATTACCGACATGCTGGTTTATATGATCTGCCTGCTGCTGGCGTGTTCACAACCTGACCGCTGACCGCTCGTGTTTCTTACCCCAATTTGTAGCAATGGCACTGTGCTCCCAGGTCACTGCAATTATTTTGGTGAGGATGTTGTTATGTCCAACAGAAATGATACCCAATCACTACAGAAATTAGACTCCTGTTGACATAAACCAAAAATGAAGTTTGATTCTTCCCAGTTTAAACAGATATTAGAAAACAAGATCTGTTCCACAAATAAAAAACTGGATTTTTCTTTCTTTATGTGGTCAGTGTTGCAGGGGTAGAAATACTTCCTCTGGTTAAGATGCTTTCAGATTTCAGTATGGTCTTCATCTCAGGGAGGTGTAACTGGTTGCTTTAGTGAAATTTAACACTGCTGTTGAGAGTCGAAACATTCACATGGACTGAATCCATTCCACTATAGCGCCTTGTAGAAAGTGTTGGTAGATAAGGTAAAATGGACGGAACCATATAATGAAAAAGAATATTTATATTGTGGAGTGTAATTCAGCTTTATATATATATATATATATATATATATATATATATATACACACTGTGTATTCGAAGCTAATGTAGCATTCTTATTTCTTACATGTCATGTTAAGAAATTGAAGATGTTGACTTCAAAGCCAGTGCTGTATAAATGAAATGTATGAGGATTTTAAATGAATAATATATTACTGTTGTGGATCAGATTCATTTGTAATTGCTATCTGTTTACAGCAAAGGTGATTTCTTCTACGTCAACTGATCAAATTGTAGCTTTGACGCACGTTGTTAAGGCGTTTTATTTTGCAGAGACCTGTTAAGTTTATTGACAGCTGCATTCACTTGAACAGAGCTGGAGATGTGTAGTAGTGCAGAGAAAGAGAAAAGATAATCATCCCAAAACACGACGGACTGAAAACGAACTGTTGCTGGCTGATGTCAGAGCCGCCAGCTGACGTGAGAGACGCCACCGCCAACGACATTTACAATCATTTATAGAAATGTGTTTTTTAATAATGCAAATAAGAAGTGCACGTATAATTTGTTATTGCAAGTAAAATTGCTTTGCTCAGCCGGAGTGCTAACATTTCTGTCCAAACGTTGCGTTGGATCAGTCGTTTCTCCTTCATCACAGGAAGTCCACCTCTCATACTCCCGCTACTCCCCCTGTGCTCCGGGTTATGTGCTCTATTGTGTCTGAGAAAAGAATAAAAGGCACTTGCAACTCCACCAACTCTTCTTTGTATTGTGTTGCTTTTATTATGTTGTTTTTTTTATCTTGTTGTTTGCAATAATTATAGCGATCTCTGTGTCAGTCTGTACGGTGTCGTAAGTTATTATAATCACTGTAATTAATGTTAACGTGTTACACACCATCTTAAGATGGAAAAAGCAGAATGCAATTCAGAATCACCATGCATACCTCCACCAAGGCCGCACACATCTCTTAATTTGTTGTTTTAACATGATTTTCTTAAAGGTTTCAGCTGTAGTAATTAGTTAATTAGCTATGTTGTTCAGGTTTTCACTCATCAGTCATCCAGAAGAAGATAAAGATAAGATAAACCTTTATTAGTCCCTCAGTGGGGAAGTTGCAGTGCTACAGCAGCAAAGGGGCAAAACAGAGCAATAGCTATGGTAAATACGTGTAGCATGCAAATGATAGAAAGTAAAAAAATATATATATGTACAAAACAACTATTGAATTTACATTATTGCACATATGAATATTGTTATTGCACATTGTGTGAGTTTTCAGTTCTGGACGTGTGGGCTACTGGGAGCAGTGCAGATAACAGCAAGAAGTCATCATTACAGAAAGCATGTTGCTGTCTTTACAACTAATGGTAGTGTTGTACACTGTAGTTTGTCTGTATACAGATGCGTCTGCGTCAATAAACAATCGTTCAGAGTGCCCGATGACATGATTTATATGTAAATCATGGCTTTTAGCTATATGGATAAAACCTGGTGGCCACAAAGTAAGGCCATGGTTAATGTGGAACTCCACATCTCAATGATGTACTCCAACAGTCCTGCTCATTGATTTGCAGAATTTTTAGCATGGGCCAAATGGCTAGCTCCATAGAAATCATTTTAAAAAATGGTCTTATAGTGTATACGATCACACCAAATCCCAGCTGCCAGTGCCATCTAAAAATACAGCTGCAATTGAATGATTTGATTTAAGAGCTTTGGAAGTTAAAGTCAAATAGGCAACATCTAAAAAAATAAAATCGGATAAGGGAAATGCATTTGGCTGGTGAAGAATAACTTTGTGCCTGTTTAGGTGCACACGGCCTAGTGCATTGGTTCTACATATTTCAAATTATCATTGACACGTCACATGAGCTTGCAGTATCAGAGCACTCTTACTTCTTTATCTTTAAAACTAGTAACATTAATGGTGGTCCAGCAATGTTTGTGATGTTATCATGTTGTTTGACAATTCCAAATATGTGCTGTAAAAGGGTCTATTCAACCTCATCACACACACCACAACCAAACATAGGCGAGAGGCTTATTTTGACTGATTGTGTCACGTAGGATTGTCACGTAATAGTGACTAACCTACCGTATAGCTGACCCATGGTAGATGTGTCTCACTATGTATCCTGTGCATGTTTCCCCAGTCACTCCCGTGGAGCTCCTTACATTACATTTTCCAGTAAATGTTGCAGCAGCGCTGGGCTCCATGTGTCCTGACCCATGAAGATAGATTATTCTAATTAAGCTATGCAGACAACAGCAGCCCATCAGGAAGCAGGACCCATTAATTCACTCTTTTAAAATCTGAATAATTGAATGTAAAAGGGAAAGGTTCTCAAATTGGTTTCTGCATGAGGAGGTGTGTAGGGAAAGAGGCCCGAGTGTTACTGCGGTATCTCTGCCGACCTCTAAGGGGTTGGTAAAATTCTCTTCATACACTGAGGAATCAGACTGCATTCGCCAATTTGTCAATGACACTTTCTTAAGCAATGCCATCAATCAAAATGTGACCAGATCTTAAGACTGCGAGGGTTAGTCTGGGAAAGTGTATTTTTACTGATTAATTTCAGGAATCTTTTTCTTTTTTCGTTTTTTGGAAAAGCTGAGGACCAAGCTTTGTTGTTTGGATACACTTTAATCCTATTTCACATTGTAGCCTCCTGACTGCCCAGATTATACCTGATGCGTAGGTATCCTTTTGATCTAGAAAAGTCTGGTTTTCAGAGATGGAATCAGATCATCTCTAATGTTCAACCTGAGCGTGATGAGAGCGATGAAGAGGAGCTGGAGCCCGCAGGCTGGAAAACATCTGAGCCGGGGAAATCAGTGGGGGTTGCTGCAGTTCTGCCCCGGCCTTTGAAAGAAGAGGAGGGTTCTTTTCGAGGACTGGGGCTGAAGTGAGATGAGATCTTTATTCCTTTTTCCCGCTCTTATGCCCTCACACGTGTGAACACTCCCAGCTGGTTTGAGCCATGAGAGAAAAGAAATGTAAACGAAGAGAAAGAAAAGCCCAAATCTGGGACAGAACCCAGCCCATACGGTGCGAGTGCCCTGTGTACTATGCAGAGAAAACATGTGTAATTGCTCTTTTCCTGGTCCGAGACAAGTAGGCAACACAGAAACCATCTTCAGTACATGCTGAGACATATGTAGTGGGTTGAAACGCTATTTTGGTTAACTTGGGTTGGGCTCCGTATGGAAGATTTAAAATGCCTGAATGAAAACAAAAACAAAGTTAAATACAACACACATTGTCATATGTATTTCCTTTTCATGTATGCAGTTGGTGTCTCCTAATTAAATTAAAAGGACAATTATTTAGCTCTCAGTCTTTAATAACCGAATGGTTTTGAGGTCACAAAAACTGTTAATTGATAGAGAAGCAGACTGAAGCATCGATGAGAGAAAACTCGAAACAGGTGTGTATTTTCATCACCCTGTGTGTCCAATAATACTTTATCCAATCCTGTATTCTGTTTAACGTGATTTCCTCTGCATTCAGCTCTATAGTAATACGACTATATTTCCAGTGTCTGTTATACTTTGAGGAAACAGCAGGGTTTCTGTCATGAATATAATAACCAGATGAGTGAGTATGTGCTTTTTTTTAGTATTGACTGATTAGTTCTAATTTCAGCATTGCTACCACGTCTCCATTTCAGAAGAGAAAAGGCTCCTTTGCACCTCCTCATGTGTTGAATGAACAAATGTTTTTCCATTTAATTCTGACGCAGTAAATGCATACATACATTAAATCTTCCATATAATTAGACCCATTTATTATACCTGCAGTCACTTTACTGTACGCAACATGCAAAGTCGGTGCTTCTCTATCATTGTTAAAACAATTCAAGCAAAGACATTTTTCAGTCACCTCACTTTACAGCTCCAAGTCCTGACGGGCAGATTCCATACTCTGGCCCTAATTCAGCCATCTCTGGATAAAGAATATTTAGCACTTATTGCATCAAGCCACTAATGCCGCTTCTTGGAGGAAATTAAATTGTCTCTCTGCATGCAAAGCGGATGAAAGTTATCAGGAATTCAATGAACATGAATCAATTTATAATGGTACATTAATAAAATACTGTTTGCCTCACAATTTCCTGAGGCTGAAACGCAGCCTCTTTAAACATCCCTGAAGCCAACTGCGAGCGCCGCTCTCATTACCAGAGCGGCTTCTACACATGATGCTTAGGGAAAGCGGGGGTTTGCTGCATGGCTCTCCACATCTCGCCCCGCAGCACATACGCACACACAAGTATGATAATTAGTGCACAAAGTGATGAAGCACCAAACAAAACATACTTATAGACACATTGTATTTAGTTACATTGATTTGCATTGTAAGAGATGACAGGAACTGTAGAAAGATGGGGAACAACACACAATAAGCCTCCCTGAGGAGACGTGAATGGAGACATTGCAGTTAGTGGTTGCTGTCTTAATCCCCCAGGCCACCAGGGGCTCAACCAACTTTGACAGTTTCTGCTTTTGCTACAATAATGACAATAATGACTCCAGGATATTACCGTTGAGCATTCTGTAGAGTTTACCGTGTATCATTTATTGTGATGGTTCCTCCCTTATAGATGCCAACTGTCCTGCTGTAATGTGTATTTAGCAAGAAACCACCTCCGTCCACTTCCTACTTGTTGCTGATGAAATGTACAGAAAGGGGAAGCTCTCACGTGATTCGACTCCCCGATTACGTCTGGAGGGAATTCAGGCTTGTCAAGGTATATGTGTCCAGCCGTCATCCTCACTCACTGGTGCCTTCACATGCCATTTATTTTAATAGTATATAATAATATATATGTTTGAGATTAAAGCCGTATTTTGTGCTGACACTCAATATCTTTGAATCAGACCGCTTTCATGTTAATAAATTCCACATGAATAAAGTGATCAGTGTTTCCTAAGAAACAGCAGGCCAGCGGGACGTTAAAGCCCTGGATGATAATCACATTAATGCAGACGTTTTGATGAAGCCAATCATAATGTTGTAGTTGGATGAATTCCTAATGGCTTCCCATAGACAACAATTAACTGTCAGTCAAACAATCTGCATCACAGGCATCATATTGAAGACGAACACACACTGATTGGCTGACTTCAATCTTTTTAATCAAAGGCAAATCAGCCCCGTGCATTGGTCTATTAGTCTGTTTCAGCTAAATGCTAATGTCACAATGTGTGCATGTTATATTACATACAATGTTGACTATGTTCATCATCTTAGCTTAGCTCGCTAACGTTATGAGTAGCGCTAAACACACAGTCCAGCTGATGTTCGTGATCATAATAAACAAATCTAAATTTTGACCTGACGATGCCGAGACGTTTCGCTAAATGTCAGCCTCATGGGGGCGCTAGAGGAAATGTCAGGGGACATCCAATGCCAGTACAATTCACCGTCTAATTTTGTGCAAATCCATCTACGATCAAATGCTGACCTGTTGGTGGCGCTAGAGGAAATAGTCAGGGAATCACAAAAATCATCATCCTCTGGGGGATTTCACAAGATAAGATAAGCTTTTATTGATGAAAAGAGGGGAAATTTGGGTGTTGCAGCAGCACAAAGACAGAATTAAGTAACAATATATTGAGAAAGTAAAAAAAAATATTAGTATACAAAATAAAAATAAAGATTTTACAAGAGCTCAAAATCACAAGGTAGGTAGTAAACATTGATAGTATTCATCGCAATCCAGTAGTTTAGTAGATATATAGATATTTCAATCTGAACAGACCAGAATCCAGTTGGTGGTCAGTTAGCAGACCTGGAAAATCACCGAGCCTTTCTGACAACATCTGCCACGAACTGTCCAACAACGTGGAAGCTGCAATGTCATCAGCGTACATACATACAAATCTCTATAAATCTGAGGTTCACGTTAAGCAGATTTCTGGGATTGCCTGCGACCAGTGTTGTACAGAAATTCTGTCTACTTTAGGTCTTAAATAAAGGACTTCATCAGCGTATCTGTGAATACATCTGTTTCTTTTATTCGTGCACACGGAGAGACGACCAGACAGCGAATGGAGCGAATGGTCTTTATGCTGACTGATAAACTGCTTACAGCTTGACCTTCACGTAATTTGGACACAATCTCACCCTAATAACTGGTTCTAACCGGTAACTACACACACACACACACACACACTTTACCAATCTATCTAGTTCAAAGTCAAATTATCAGCCATGCATATTTGTTCCCTCTTTCATTCACATGACAGTACTTTTCCACTTGCTTACACGAACTCAGTCAAATTGTAGTACTGTAGTCTAGTACTTTTCGATGAACTGTTACAATATTGACCTTTAACTTCTTCTCTCTGCACTATCAAAAGCGGATTTTGCACCGCAGACACCCGGCATCAACAGGCTCTTTTGAGCAACAAATGTTGCCCATTCATAATTGATGGGCCTAAAGGGCAGATGGACGACCGCCCTCCCAATCACATTCAATCCCAAACACCCGGAGCGCTCGACGACAGGAAAGCATCGTTGAATCCCTCAAGATTATTGTAATAGCAGAGCGATGTGAAAACAGGAATCTGGCCTTTAGCTGAGGATAATTTATTTCTTCACATATTCATCAGAGGGCTGTCGCTGAGATTACCGTCACATTTTCTCATTACGGGCATGTAGCTCACAATCGCTTTGTCAGAATCATCTCTGCTGTTTGTTTCCCAGTGCGCTGACACTGCTCCTGGTTAGATGTGATGTTTTGCAATGGGTTCATTGTTCAACAAGTTTAATTGCGTTGTGCGGGGCTGCGTGTTGCATGTACAGCGTCGCGCGATTGCCAGCAGCAAAGTAATGCACGCACTGCCATACGCCGAGGCATGTTTTTTTAATGACCATTTCACTCTTTTTTGTTTTTTTACCTTTGCTTTCTGGCTGTGTGTGTGTGTGTGTGTGTGTGTGTGTGTGTGTGTGTTTTAGGTAAGCTGCGTTGTGATTTCATGCCGCTCATCAGGGAGACTGCTAGCCACACCGACTTACCGACTTAATCAAAAGGTTCAGTGACTGCACTCATTAAGCACTAGTCTATTCCATCTTGGCACATGTCAATAATTCTCTTCCTCGCTCATTCCCCACAGACAAGACGGAGGCCTGTCCATCTAAATCATACCTATGGTGACATATAGATATATTGGCTGCAGACAAATAGTGTTTTTTTGTTTTGGAAGGTTCTTAACTGAGTGAAATTACCCGGAAGTATGGAAGTGGCAGTCTTGAACAAGCTGGTTGTATTCTCTAAATGCTTCCTTTCTGCATGGGATGCACTGGACCATCCTTTACTGAAGGAAAGGAGATAATGTCCTTGTGGCAGCAACATTAACGGCTGAACTGGGTGCAGAAAAAGAATGCTGCAGCGAAAGGTTAACAGAATCAACTTTTGGAGAAAGGCAACCAATATCACACTGTGGTGGCCAATCACACCGACAGTCAGACGTCAAGATGGAGAGAGACTGATCACAGCCGTGATGGTCTTACCAGACCTGTACGACCCTGCGGAGAACAAAGACAACCTTAGAACGACCACAGCAGACCCACGTCAGTAACATCGGCTGCATTACGTAGCCTAGTGTAAGTGCAGGGGGAAAAATCTCTTAGCTCTTTCATCGTTTCCTAAGTCCGTCTCCTTCATCTTTCCTTGACCTCATGACGTCTTCCATCGAGGTCAAGGAAAAGTGTTCAGGAAAAGACATAGGACGTCATTTTTTTGATTATTCAACTGTAGCCTTAGTCTAACAGGGAAGGCCAGCAGGAATACTTAAGTTTCATAAGATGTTTAAAGATTTATAGATACTGTGTGCCAAATAGAAATCCCATTTTCTCACCAAAAAAGGCCCCCAAACTATTTAAAGTGCTCTTTCGTTAAGAAGTCAATGGGAATGTTAATACTTTCTTTCCCTGAATCCCACTCCTCCTGATGAACGTCATCAATTAAGCACAGAAATCCTTGGCTTCCCAATAATTAATAGTTATATTAGTTAATACAAAATATTTACCACATTCTAATATGCTGTCACCCCTTTATCGATAAGCAGTGTTTGAAAGTTACTTAAAGTACATTAACTCAAGTACTGTACTTTAAGTAGCCTACAGTTCTGGAGGTGCTTGCACTTAAATTAGTAATTTCATTTGATGCTACTTTTCTACTTCTACTCCATTGTATTTCAGAGGGAAAATATTACTCCACTACATTTAGTTGACAGCTTTAGTTACAAGTTACTTTGCAGATTCAGATTATTTAAACAAAATATAACCAACAAATGAATGATGATGCATTAGTATAGATAAAACTTCTCAGCAGTATATAAAGTACAAAATTAGCCCCACCTTTACCTGTTTATATACGTATTTATATATATATATATTTTGTCTGGATAATGAGTACTTTTACTTTTAGTTCTTTGAGTATGTTTTGATGCTAATACTTGGGAACTTTTACTTCAGTCATTTTGAATGCTTGACTTTTACTTAAAAAGAGTAACAGTATTTCTACACTGTGGTATTTCTGCTGTTACTTCAGTAAAAGAGTACTTTTCTCACCACTACCAATTAGCAGGACCTTACTTTAAAATATACTTCTTTAAATGAGATTCTCTCTGTTGTGACTAAAGGTTCAACCGTGGACGACTGTAGTGAAACCGGTCCTAATGGTCAAGAGGTACTAGATAGTTACCATAATACTTTATTCTGATGTCAAGAGGTACTAACTAGATAGTTACCATAATACTTTATTCTGATGTCAAGAGGTACTAGATAGTTACCATAGTTACCATAATACTTTATTCTGATGTCAAGAGGTACTAGATAGTTACCATAATACTTTATTCTGATGTCAAGAGGTACTAGATAGTTACCATAGTTACCATAATACTTTATTCTGATGTCAAGAGGTACTAGATAGTTATCATAATCCTTTATTCTGATATTATTTCCAGCTTTGTCTCGCAGCAATGTCTGGCGTGTATAATGTCAAAGAGGATATAGAGGACGAATTAGGTTTGAGAGCTGGACCTGGCAGCATCAGGTTGGTGTAGGCTTTTCACTACGAGCTGTGGTGTGCTGGAGCAACGTGTTTGCATCACTGGAGCTTGTCAGTAACCAAGCAGGAAGCAGCCAGGCATGGTCTGGTTAAATATTACACTGAGTGTGTAATCACTGTTCTTCCATCTGCACTGACTGCAGGCTCGGCTGATGACACTATTATGTGCTGTGGCCCAGAGGCAGCCAGCGTATCGATCTGCAGGCTGGGTGGTCAGTACTGCTGGAATCCTCTAATGGCAATTATGGGACTGCTACAATGGAGGGACATGCCTGTGTGTGTGTGTGTGTGTGTGATGGAGTGCAGATAGATACCGTATAAAGCATCTTCAATTCAATTCAGTTTTATTTAACTATCGTGTTGTATATCTCAGAGCACTTGTTCATATAGAGCAGGTCTGGACCGACTCTTGATGTACAGAGACCCAGCAGTTCCCACCATGCGCAGCACAAGGAGAGTGGCAAGGAAAAACTGCCTTTCACCTCGAACAGAACCAGAACCAGAACCAGGCTCTGGCGCCACATTCCTGAGTCTGAGTGTTTTATGCTTTTCTCAGAGAAACTGGTCACATCTCATCTTGGTCTCAGTTGGCGCCCCGTTAGATGTGGAAGTGTGCTGCTGGAATTTCATATTTGCATCGTAAAGCTGGCGAGTGATGACCTGCTGAAATAATTAACATTAAAAGGAATATCTGAAGAGCTGTTCCCACGCGAGATAGCCACTGGAAAAGAACCCACATGTGACACTTACTGTGATTAAAGTCCTACTGGCAAGAAAGATAAGCTTGTGGAGCCAAAACTGCCACATAGGATTTTATGAAAACACTTGATTTTCCTTTCCTGCATCAGTGTTACGTAGCGCTGCATAAATCTGTTCTGCACTCTTTCAGACAGTTTATTTGGCGTTGAGTGTGAGGTGTTTGTGCTAATTAAATTAAGAATCCTTTAGAATAAAGATAATTTCTAAGCACATCACTTCATTCTGCTCATCAAAACAGATGGTGGAAGACTGTTTAACTCCAGCTCTTGACACTCTCCATGGGGTAAATGGAACTGTCACTTCTAAATCCCAGGGATACAATGACGGCGTGACGTGTGTATGTGTGCGTGTGCGTGTGGGTAGGATTCAGGGAGGATGAAGTGAAAGAGAGAGAAGCCAATAGAAAAGATCTACATTTGGCCATTTAGTTGTCTCTTTTCTGAGATGGCCCCTGGAAACGTAGACTTCTCATCAGGATTCCGGGGCACGCTTTAAAAATTACATGCGAATGAAAAAGGCCACCTGGCACCTGCCTGCTTTCCGTCAGCATCGGTATTCTAACGAGTTTCAAGGACCACAGTCTAGAGAGTAATTCAGAACATTTTAAGTGTTCAAAAGCAAAGGCCTGGGTCATCACATGACAATAATGATGGACGGACAAACCCGAGTATAAAACTTAAAATGTCGCAAAATGTTTTTTTTACGGTTAGAAAAGTTGGTATATCAATAAAAGCAAAATGCCACAAAGTGCAATGTAAACAGCTTGCAAATAAAATCATGACGTGCATGAATCAGGGGCCGCGATCAGAATTCAGCAGGGTCTTCTGTTATTTTCCTTCAGTCTCTCTCCTCCTTCGTGTCTTTTTCTGTACATTTCTGCTCAACTCTTGCAGACTTCATCTCAATTTCTGCAACTTCGATAGAATTTGGTGCTGTTCGTGTGTATCTTATAAGTGTAGCCCCTGGGTTGCCCCAGAGCTAATAGAAACCCAAAGTAGAGCGCCGCTCCCCAGTTTTAAGGGATTCCAAAGATGCGCAACATAAGCAATCGAGTGCTGCAGGAATGAGTCCTGAAACCCGGAAAACCCGGATTTTTGAGTATCGAAGTCAGTGGGTTTATGAACAGGGTTTCAGTTCCATGTCTGAAATAAGACCTTTAACACGAGCTTAAGAGATTTTCACATTTTGTTCTACAACATAAAATACGTCAGTAAATACCCCACGTCAATTTTGAAGCTTTTACGTGTCTTAAACAAGGCGGTTGCTGACAAGGGGCTAAATGAGAATTCTTTCCCAAAAGCTTTTGTAGAAGAGGAAGCAAGTTAGTGTTGGTGACGTTGAGGTCGTGGGGCCGTGGTATAGTTTGCTTATAGCCTCATCTGGATTTACGCTTAAAACATCATAAAAGTGGTGTTCATTTGTGAAGATTATCCTGTGGAAAAATCTGATTGGCGGCTTGTGGAGGGACCCAGGGCGACACTAACTTCCATCATCCCTGCAGCTCTGTGTTCTATGTCAGAAAAGACCTTCAGGTGTCAGGAGTATCTAATTGGTTTTGTCTGCTGCTCATGTTCCTGCTGCTGTTGTGGCAAAACAAGCGTGTAGCCTGTTCTGCTGTTCATTCAGGTGTGGGCTGTGGATGTCCTTCGTCCAGCCACGGCCCCCGGCTCCCCCTGGGGTATCCTGAGGCGTTTTCAGGCCCTCCAGCAGACTGCCTCTACGGGGAGGCGGCCGGGAGTCATCCTGAACAACTGACCGAACCACCTCAACTGTCTGTGCAGTTAAAGTTTACTTTCACTCAGAATTTAAGTCCATCTGCTTATGGCTTCATCAAAAGTCTGTTCACTCGCCTTCACTGTTTTAAGACTATTGCTTTTTCCAGGTCAAAGACTTGTCTTTAAAAATGAAAAGCAACAGATGTTTCGATGTCTCGTTGTTTTAACAGCATTTTAATGACTATATTTTACGTGTAGTTAGCGCACTTCACATTTAAAAATAGTTCCTTATTGCTTTTGAAACAATATGCAACCAGATGGCCATTTTCACTTTCACAACCACATTTAGCTGAACTTTAACTGAAGCATCTTTAAATCATCGTGGAAGGAAAAACATCATCATCTCCTTTTTTGAATTGGACCGCCGATACTTTTTATTCAAAACTCAAACTCCTGTTTTGACACAGGAAATAAGTAATATTTGATCTTTTATGATCAAATTAAAACGTTATAGTGTGTAAGTGCAACAGGCCATGCCTCGTGCTCCAGCAGGGGGCGCTGCTATAACACACTGTCCATCTGGCCCATTGCCCTGTTGGAGTTAGGCTACTGCTGTCCTCTTTATGCTAGTGCAAGATGGAGAAAACTAGTGAGCCACGCTGAACAGATAATCATGACACCAAACCATCACAGAAGTAATGTGACGAAGCCTTTCAGAGTCAATACCACAGACAAAGGTCAGGCTGGTTGCTGGCAAAAAAAGTCTGATAAGATTAATTAAGGTTCAACGTTTGTCAGTGGTTTACAGGGGCTGAGTGGCACCAGAACTGTCCTCTGTTTGTCTTCTTCTCTGGTGCAGTGGTCAGGGAACAAGTTACAGTGCCGCAAGCGAGGCCTCGCACACACAGAACAAGACTGGAGTCAGGATTTAAAATGTTTCTCTTTGATGCAAGAAAAAATGTGCAAGAGTGCAACCTTTTCGCGCCACGTTGTACTTACCTCAGTGCAAAATGAGGCATGCGTGATGAGAAGCCCTATATGTGGGTTACTCTGCAGGTGCACCTGAAGGCCAAGCCATTCCAAACACATTAGAAGAATATAGATCCATAGCACTGACGCATTGTCATACATACTGTATACTGATATACATACATATGTTAGCTTGTACACTGGGAATGGGAGCAAGTCAATAAGGTAGAGTCACAGAACACAGGTCCCATCCAGTTTGATCCACATTGCTACGACAATTAGGAATGTTGTCATTGGCACAGACTGTGGTGGCGAGGCAGATCAAATTTTACTGCTATGTGACGTTAGGTCAAACCATGTGATCTGGATTTGCAGCAGAGACACAGATTTATTTATAATGCAATCCATCTTTCGGCCCACACATCTATCATCATTAATACCGTAATGCAGCCTGATCCTGGGCCAGGAGTCATTCGGTTATTACAAATAATTTTTCCAATCCTGTGTGTTTATGCAACCACAGTAAAGAAATAAGGAGTGGATGGATGTCAGTGTTGATGTACAGTGTCAGGATGGAACTTGTCTGTGTGTACATCTATACTGTATTTGATGGAAACGGCATTTTATGGTAGAATGGATTCTGTTACGGCGAAGCATGCAGGCAGCAGGAAAAGCACCCAAAATGCAGACAGCACAGGAAGACAGCTGGTTGATGATTTAATAGTAACAATGAACTTACAAAGCAGGTAATGTTGGCTCAGGTAAGTAGGCAGGTGTGACGGCAGGAAGGTCCAGGTCGGGAGACAAAAGAACACAAGGTTCATCAACAGGGCAAAACAGGAACACTGGAATTCATGGAACTAAAGAGACACAAGACAAGAAATCTAGACACTAAATGTGACACAATGGCCCGAAGGAAGACCAGACAGAACGAGAGAAACATAACAATGAATCAACAAGGAACCCATATGAATAGGCCAGGGACTAACGAGGAGACAAGGAACACAAGGGCAGGAAGTGAACGAACCGGAGGATGTCAAACTAAGACCGGAAACAGAAATACATTACAGACCACAACAGATTCAGTATGTATACAGTACGCAGCTATAACATACAACAGTCAACTTTACCGCATGCTAATACTCTCCTCCTCCTTCGAGGTTTTAAAGTAAAGATTTAGCTGTGGATGCAAAATTGAGACAGATGATCAATTTTGATTGGTTTGCCCGGAGCCATAAGGCCCAGTGCTGGTTTGAAAATGTGTGCGTTTGTGCAGAGATGGTCAGAGTCTGTCTTTCTCTTTCTGTTTGTGAATCTGCCGGTCTGTCATTAATTGTCATCCCGTTTCCTGCTCCTTGCTTGTGACTGTGCTACCGTGTAAAATGTGCTTTTAAAAATCAGAGGCGCTTGAAACATAATGAACCCGGCTAATTTGATTGACGACCTTGCGTCTGGGATTCTTAAGGTCAAAGAAATAATTGGCAGCCTGCCACGCTGCCTTAACACTAAATTGGTTCTAACTGCCACAATTAAATGGCACAGGAATTCTTGACAGCCAAATGTCACTCTTTCATCTTCCATTTATGAGGATTCAATTGTGGAGGATTAGTGAAAGTTTATATAATATTTATGTCTGAATCTTCATTACGTGAGCATTTGGAAAAATAGCCTATAATTTGGTCATTTAGACTGTAGCACACACCAAATGAGCGGCTAAAGACAGATCACTTGACAGACCATACAGTGATTTGGGACAGATTTGAGACCCACTGAGTCTTGGCGACCACCTGAGGGTTGTGTTTTTTTTCGCTTAAGCTCATAATTCTTCAAATATTCAGATGGTGAATGTGCGTCCCCTGAATGTCTGTCTGTCTGCCCTGTGATTGACTGGCGACCAGTCCAGGGTGTTCCCCCGCCTCTCGCCCGCTGTTCTGGGATTGGCTCCAGGAACTGGAAAGTACCTTACATATAAAACAAATTTCAAGGCCTGCCTTTTCTCACCTACGTAACATTGCAACAATCAGGCACATCTTGTCTCAAGAAGATCCCTGCATTTGTTACCTCAAGGCTGGATTACTGCAACTCCCTATTATCAGGCAGCTCCAATAAGTCCATTAAGACTCTCCTGCTGATCCAAAATGCTGCGGCACGTTTACTGATGTGATGGCCGCATCCACAGCTACACCAACTATGAGCTACGGTAGCCCCACGCCCAGACACATTACTTAGTGTATCATATTTTACAGTTAAAATAATAACACCTCACACTTGGATAAAAGTATACTCATGGTTTATTTTCATGTTTGTAGGTTGCAGTAATTGGGTTAGTACTTACTTCTGGGTTCTTTTTATCAAGAAGTTATGTTGAATTGTTTAAATGTTTCCTTGTGTTACCGGTGCGGGGGAGTCCGTGCGGGGAGCGTGCAGAGCTCCAGAAAATGAAGGCTTGATGAGTGGGAGGGGCCAATTAGGACGGGACCAACTGCCTGGCAACTCAAGGGGGAGAGTGGGAATGCTAAAGTGATTATTTGTAAATGTATGTTGTTTGGATTAACACTTTTTGTTTCATTTTGCTATGTGTAGTAAATGTTGGTTTAAGTTAAAAGCTGGCCAGAGCATTAAGTATGTGTGAGGTAATTAGTGTTAATTGATTTGTGAATTCCCCCTGTGTGTCTACTACACTGATTAATCAGTGTGT